>OMLB01055968.1:0-13797 GCA_900302555.1 Myripristis jacobus
GTCTGGCTGTGGGAAACAGTGCAGAGCGTGGGACTCTGTACGTCCAGGCTAAGGCATCTGTGTTATCTTTGATTTTAAGGCTCTCAGTAAGGGCCTGCCTCACTGAGAGTCTGAGACACTGATTGGGAGTAGGGTTACAGTTCAGGGCACGACTTGAATGTCTTTTTCTGTTGAGTTGATTTAAATCACTCAAACTGACTCACTGTCATGTTATAACTGTATATACTTTCTTATGACAGATTCTACTTCTTTTTTTGTTGTTCTGTTGTAGGGCTATTTTCTTTCAGTTTTTGAATGAAGGCTGATTACATGGCCATTGGGTACGGGAAACAAACACAGATTGACCCAGATTGCAGTGTTTCTGTGTGGAAGAGGAGATTGAGTGTTGCAGGCAGCAGAGATTTTGTTACTTTCTAAGGTTTTGGGAGGAAACATTGCAGTTCTGTTTTGCAAAGCCTTTTCCTGTGTGGTTTTCCTGTGATTCTGGCCGGGAGACTCATATCGGGACCCACCAGGCCTCAGGGCTCCATGAGAATTTTCCATCTAGCTGGACCCCCTCTGCCCTCTGTGCCCTCTGTGCATGTGAGTATGGTGTGTGTGTGTGTGTGTGTGTGGTTGTCTTTGTGAGCACCCACATAGGTGACTAAGGTTTGTTTCTGGTCAGTGTGTGCGGTGTGTGTGTGTGTGCGTGATGTTTCATATGGGACAGTGTCTGGGGGCGTGATAGCACAGGAGGAAATGGGATAGCTGTGGAACCCGCTCCCTGTGTACGTGTCTGTTTAGCAGGCCTCAGTGTTGCAGTGTGTTTTCTGCACATCCTGTCCACGTACAGTTCCACAAACATCCTGCCTGGGGAGTGGCCATAACCTATAACGTATGCAACCAGGCCTGTGACGCAAAGATCACAAGTTTGATTTCCTGGGCCGCCTGAAAATCTTAGCTGTTAAAGTGAATGAGCACCACTTATCCAGCTCTTACTAATGTGGTACCTTTTAAAATAGTCTATCGCTCAGCCTCGCCTCATGGAGCTGTCTATTAACCAGCAGTTACTGGGCAGCTGAAATTATATGGAACTGTGTGTGAAGGCAGAGGGGTATGTGTGCTAGTTAATGCCAATACAAGGTGAAATTTCACTAGTCTTGATATCTGATTTAATACCACAGCTAAAAAACACCCACTCAGCACATACTTCTTGATTTTTAAAACCCTGAATAAACATTAAGAAGTAAGCGGGAACTATGTGTTTCAAGTATTTAAACATATAGGCTAAACTGGAATAACTTCACTGATTTACAAGTGCAAGTCTGGCCTGCAGCCCTCAAGTAGAAAAGAAAACAATAAAAAACTAATTTGAAATTAGAGGAGAGTGTCCTGCTGTAATAGTAAAATACAATAAAATGATTATGTCCTGTGACTGCAACTTCAAATGAATCATTAACCTTTCTTTAACCAGGTAAAACATCTTGAATATTTAGTCAGAAAGAGAGCAGCAGAATTACTAATTACTAATTAATATTTGAAGGTTCAGATTGAGAAATTAGGTGCAAAAATAATTGCAGACAGTGTTACATTCCATGTCCTTCAAGGCTGATGCAAATTCACCATGCGAGATCACAACGGTTGCATCACCACCCGTCTTTTATGGGAACTGAAGACTCATCTCCTCAGGATACACGCTGACCCCGCTGCATCCCACTCGCACCAACCCATCATGCCCCTCCTTTTCCCTTAACAACTTAAAGGGAAAAAAGTCTGAGTGCTAGCTGATCCCACTGAGGGCTGATGAAGACTGTGATGGATGGTGTTGTTTGACTACAGTTAATAATGTAATGTGTTGTACTGGTGGTGCGTAGAGCCTCAGGTACAGAGGTGTGGTGATGACAGGCCAGTCAAGACATCTCCATAGATGTGGCTGTAGATAATGAGTGATGGCCTGCTCACACACACAAACACACACAGTTTCACACACAGACAGAAAGTACACCAGTAACATTGTGCACTCCTGCACTGTCACATGCTGTACGTGTTGTCTCAGTCTCAGCTAATTTATTTAAAAATTATCTTGCCTACAAAACAGCATTAAAGCATTATTAGTGGCCACCTACAATTTGTTAATCTATTACATGATGTAGGCGTCTATAAATCATTGGTGTTGATCAGCTTCTGTATCAGTCCTTGTTAAATTTGCTATTTGTGCTATGCCTTTAACTTGCGAAAACTGCAGTGTAAAAAAAAAAAAAAAACAAGAGAGACAGCTGGTGTTATGGTGGGCTTAAAAAGAGGAAAGGATGCACATGAAGATAAACAATGAAATTATCTCCATCTTCCTGTTTTTCATCGGTTTGTCTCCCTTGAGTATTCATAATCCTCCTCTCTTATCCATCAAACGAAGAGGTGACGCTCTCACCTTTGCATTCATTTCCTCTTTCATCAGCCTGGTGTGATGTATTGATTTCCTGAATCACTTATGGGGACCAGTGTCGGGGCCTGGAAACAGTGACAGATTCTAACTGGGCCAAGTGAAAGTGCAGAGGTTGCAAACACACACGGAAAGCCACCTAATATATGACGTATGTTGACTTTCCATTGGAATAGAGAAAAGTGTGTGATAGTGAGCGCATAGCAGTGCTGAAAGGATGTTTTCATTCGATAGTACCCGGGGTCTTGGTAGTATACCAAAGGTCCCTCTCTCCTCTTCCCTCCTCCATTAAAACCCCCCTTCTCTTCCTCTTTGACTATCTCTTTTCCATTTTTGTGTTTCCTGCAATTACATCTTGTTGTGATGTCACTGCCTTTTTAAACTACTAGTTTACATAGACAATGGGCAACCTTTGTCACAGCCTCGTTAAATGGTTGATTTACAGCTCTTGGGGCTATTTATGTAAGCCGAAGGAGAGGTGTATAAACAAAAGTTTAAAAACTCATAGAAGAACTTCCCATCCTTCCGTCTTCCTCTCAGCCTAGACGTATTCACACGCAGTTTAACAATGGGTTCAGCTTTCTCCCGTTTTCTTTGTGCCTGTTTTTGCCATTACAGTGTCACTCCTAAAGTCTATGCTGAGAACGTCAGAAGAATTGTCCTCTTGAGGAGTTGACCTTTGCTTTTGGCAGCTACATTCTTTGACGTCTTGCCATGTTTAAACTGGATGGATGCTACAAAATTCCTTTAAAATTCAGAACAGAGGTTGCCATCTGCTGCTGGTGCCAACAAACATTTCGGGATAGGTTTGCAAAAGAGAGCCAACAGTAACTGAGTTTATCCAAATAATTGTTTCATCCTAGTTTTTAAAATGTTTTGATTGGAATAACTCAGGCTGAAATCTGACGAAATCAAAACTTTTACCCAGTTGCCCTTGAGTATGCCATTAATTCTGTCTTTTAAAATCAGATATTAAAAAAATATCACTACTTTTTCACTTTTAGGAAACAAAAGTAATGTAATTACCTGTAAACCAATGCATGGTACCTGTTGGCTTCTGGTTCTTGTGGATGACAGGGATATGTTGCAGTTTGATTAGATGAGGTAGAGATGTCTTGTTTAACGTTTCTCTATTCAAGATGGACTTCCCTGCTGATCTTAGATAGTCTGGAAGTAAGAGCTTCCAGACTACTTAATAAAGTTCTCTCTGTAAATGTAGAGTACAGCAGGCAGACGTTTTCATATTTCATATGGTAATCGTGTACAAAAATTTGTAAATGTTAGGGCACTTTTCAACAGAAACAATTTCCAGCAGTCTGGCTGGGTACCAAGGAGAAACTTTCACTTGAAGAGATCATGTAGTGCGTGTCCAGCCATTGGAAAGTAATCCAGATCAGCAGGTGAGGATGCCTGGCCAGTAGTCGAGCTGGCGTGCTCCTTAGGTTCCTCTTAAATTATCCCTACTGTGAAGACAAACTCACAGCCTGCCAAAGTTCATCCTTTCACGGATATTTACCCTCACCCTTTGACTGAGAGATGTTGCAACTACAGAATGCGATTGAGGATGAAAAGCCTACTTATGCTGTTTTCTTACTTTGCTGCGTGTTAAAGTGGGCTACAATGTTTTCTCAACTCCTTGTGCATGTTTCCGTGCCCCTCTGATTGTTGCAGGGTACGCCAGTGTTTGTCCATGCCGGGCCCTTTGCCAACATCGCCCATGGCAACTCCTCGGTGCTGGCAGACAAGTTGGCTTTGAAGCTGGTCGGACGGAACGGCTTTGTGGGTAAGAGTGCACAGTCCATGAATACAAAGCGCACACACAAACCAAGGCAGATGCACACACATACAACCTTTGGAGAAGACAACCAGATGTGCTTATGAAGTGCGGAGTCGGGGAGTCCCACATGCGGAGCAATTCGAGGTGTAGGCTTTCTTAGCAGGGCGGAGTAAACTATAACTTACATCTTACTCCAGTCATGAACTTTAGCTCCCCTTCCTCCTGCCACAACCTTTAGCCTACATTCACCGTAGCACTGCCTCTGGCTCTTCTCTACCTGCTCCTGGCTGTCAACTGTGCAGCCGGGCCTCCCAGTCATGCGTAACTTTCTAGGAACCCTGAAGACAGATTGCATAAAAAGAGGGAGAGGGGAAGGAAGCAGATCAATAATCCTACAAGCCTCTGGAATGCTTTAGAGTAAAGCGAGCTAATCCCATCAATGTCAAAGCACACCAAGTATTTCCATCTTTATCTTTGTCCATCCTGCTCTTCTCTTTTTTCTCCTCATTCACTATGGCTGCTGAAAAATTTTTGGAATGTGCATGCCTGTGTGTGCGTGCATGTGTGCGTGCGTGTGTGTGTGTTTTTGGAGGGCTTGTTTGGGCTTGACAGGTGTTTTTAAATATGTGCAAATATCTCTGGCCCTATGTTTATGAGTGTGTGTGTGTAGCAGAGAGCATTTGAAGGTGTTTTACACACACCACATGCACACTGTCACAAATGTGTAGGCAGCATGTGCTAAGAATTGAATTTCACAACACTGGAAAGAAGAACTAGGGAAGAGCGTACATGATTATGCGTGTATGTGTGAGTTTATACCCACGCGTCTCCCATCTTACTTTCCATCTGTCCGTCTCACGCCCTCCCGTGCCGGTCTGTGTGTTTGTTACCTGACTCTCAGGTATGTCAGGAACTCGACCTCCCTCCTCTTCCTCCATGGTTATGATTAGGCAGCTGGGATGCATGCCACCCCCCACCACATCTCTTACCCTCCATCCTTTCTACTCACCCCTTGAGATACTTGAGTTTTTCCTTTTTTAACGGAACACCACTGGAGGATCTAATACATGGTTTCTGCACGTCCTTAAAAAGATTTTGAAATATTTGGCTTTGAAAGTTGCAACATAAATATTTAATCTAATTTCATTAATCCATTCTTTTTTTCCCCAAAAAATTTGTCGGGTTCTTCTGCATCAAAGTAAACATTTCTGATGATATAAAATGTTTAGGGCTGTTTTGTGGCTCTAAGCCATGTCTTTTTGCAGTGTCTGACAGCCAAAATGATCCCACCCAAAAACACAATTAAGTCCTGGGGGCAAATTGTGGGAGCACTTCTCCTCCTCTGCCTCCTCCTCCTCCTCTGCAAAAGCAATTTTAAAAATGCCTCCTCTGCCATATAACATATTGTCATAGTCAGCAGCATGGCTGCACAATTAATCAAAGTGCAATATCCAAATCACAGCAGCTGCAATCTTTTGATAAATGTTAAATAGACATAAATAAAATAAATAAAAACACAATGTTTCGGTGTGTGTAAAGTGTGTGTGTGTGTGTGTGTGTGTGTGAGTAGAGAAGGCACAGGTCCGGAGGAGGCACAGTGAGCAAGTGGGCGTGTGTCCTGCCTCCTGTACACTCTATAAATATATTTATAGAGTGTTATTCACAGATCAAAATTTCATAAGTGAAACCTTAGTAAAACAGAAATGACGCCTCTTTCCTACCATACTAAGGCAGATAGTGAGCTACACTGAGCTCATGTTCACCAAAATGAACCGTCCTCCAAGCAGGTTAATTAACGTTGGGCTCTATGTACAGCCAGCTGTGAATTCTCAGAGACCGTCTAAAAAGTGCCACACTGAAAACAAAAATACAAAAATATTAAATAATTTCACTCCTATACAGTGTGGTATCCCCAAAATCCCAGGCACCACCCCTCACCTAAACCATACAGAGTGTTTTCTGAAGGTGTGAATATTTCTGACACATACAATGTCTTGATGCATGCTACATGTGTGAAAGGGTGACTCTGCCTAAAGGCCGAAACTGAGCTCATGTGTGAAAACAGCTTTACAGGCTCTTGAAGCTCATCGTCCCGTGGCAGCGAGAGCTGTATGGACGTCTTTGAACGTAGTCCTGGCCAAGTTTCATCATTCTCATTATTAATGTGTTTTTATTAAGTCAAATTGGAATCTGGCTCTTTATTTAAAATGGTCAAGAATGCTCCTTTTTGGCTTTGGCGGTGGTGGGAGAGGGGTTGCTTCCAGCCACCCAGAGCACATTCCACATGCCAGATGTGAGGGATTCCTGTATCCTTAACAGTCTGGAGTGGAGTGGACTCAGATAACCCCCCAATACAGACTTGCTGTAAGATTTTCCACAGGGTTGAACTTAACCTAACAATGAGGTTAAAACGAGGTTTTTAAAGAGGAGCAGTTTTGTCAGTACAGGAACGGCAGCGCTCCTCTTGGTCCAAGGTCCCAGTTGGCTAAGCACTGTGAAGATCAAAGTGATGAGACCATCTTCCAGTGCTTCTCAGAAACAGGCCTGTAGATATGTGAACACATGATGTCTGGAGCACACGGATACACGTTTACAAAACTTTATTAGTGCAAATAAAATCTTTGACATTTGACATATTTCGCATTTTGACACAGTTTTTTTCCTCCGGTCAGTCAGTTATAGTTGGTTCATTTATTTATTCAAACAGCAATTTAAAAAAATAATGTCAGTTATTTGACGTTTGTAAAGCAAATATGACATGGCGATGTATAATTTCTCTTTTTTATGGTGTAATTCCTCATTGTTTCACATTAAAAAGGGCAGAATTCTCAAATGAAACATCACCTCTTAATCCTCTTTGCTTGTAAAACAAATGCCACAGCAGACAAGGCTTTCACAAGGTTGAGAAGTTAGGAGATGCTCCCCGCAGGTGATAGATGCCATGTGCAAATAACAGGTGAAACTGACAGGTGCAGTGATCCATTTCAATAATCTCGTTCTCCATTTTTGTGGCATACTATTGCCAAAATACATATGAATCAGTCTCCTGCAGGTGTCTTCCTTATTTCCACACACAGAATGCTTGTGTGCAGAAGTTCATACTTCAGAGTCTCGCTAAATAGAGCTCTCATTTAATATAGGGCTTTAAATGAAAAATACAGCTCTGAAATTCCTAGTGGACAGATCGTGGAAAACTACGATAGGGAGAAAAAGATAGTGTTGATGTAGCCTACTTTCCAGCCGTGTGTGTTAGTGTTTTTGTTGGCAGTGGTGCTGATACCGGTGCACTGGCTGGTAGTGACATCGTCCCGCTCTCTTTTCGCTCCAGCCCGACCAAACCATCCTCAGCGACGCAGACCTCCCTTTCACTCTCTGGACAAGTTCAAGGTCATCGCACAGAACAGGAAACTCACAAGTGTTTCCTCATGACATCCTCTGCGTTCACAGGCTCCTTCTTGGAGTCACGTGCTGGTGGAGGGCTAATTGTTCTCATTGCTGTTAAACACCCACTACCGTTGTTTTCACGCTTTTCCTCCTGAATAGCTTTTTTTTTTTTTGTATTTTCACATTGTGTTCGTAAGTATTTGTGTAATGAGAACACTGCCTACGGGATGTGGGAGATCACATCATGCACTAGCACTGTACACGAGATTGTGGTTCAATATTCAGAGCCAAAGCTGAATAGTGATGCTAAATAGAAACATGCCCCTGTCTGCTTCTTGTGGCAAACCAGAGTGTGGTTCCAGTCTTGAGTTCACACTTCACCGTTGATTTGTTGCTCTTCGCTTACTTTTTTTTTTAAAGTGACATGTTAAGATGGGGATTAAAAACTGTTGCATCTTTCTCTTTTTTCCCCGCACCCTCCTCTTGGTCTTTTTTATGTAGCCCCTTTAATTCAATTACACTCCTTCTTCTTCTTTTTTCTGTCCTCTGTCTCTTCTTTATTATCGCATTCGCCATCTTTTTTTTTATCGCATACGTCATCGTTCCCTTTACTTTGGTCTTTGCATGGCTAGAGTGACAGTGTGATCTGCTGAAGCATGGATATGGCAATTTTTCCGTGAACATTTGTCCATTTTCTACTTTGATTGGTTTACAGCAGATTTATGACATGATTTCAGCAACAAATGAAAGCCTTACCCACGGAAATTCCAGCCTTGAGCAACTGATCGTTTCTGTAGCCAAGACTTGTAATTAACTGTTCTCTAATCGCACACGAACAAAATAAACAAATGGGGCTAATTACGTTATTTTAATCAGCTATGCTTCCTGAAATGCTTTTTAGCAGCATTTCATTATATTTCCTCTAAACAGATTAGATTTTAACAGGGTTAGTCCTTAGTGAGTGTCTTGTACACACAGGCTGTGCACACACAAAATACAGTTGAAGGTTACAGTAACTTGACTTTGTGACTTTGGTCTAATTCAAGTTTAACAACACGTATTAGTCCTCTGACAGGAGTGCCAGCTGGGAAAACTGTGGCTGGACTGCCAAAGAAAATCAGACCAGAAGCCCAAACGGAGAGGAGGCTGGGGGAGAGAGGCCCCTGGTTGGGTTTAGTTAGTAGAGCTCTGGCCTGTTAACTCGGTTAGAGAAGCTGCAGACGTCCTTCTGGGATATACCATCCACGCTAATATTCTTTATTAGACATGAAGGTCACCTCTGTGGTAACCCTCATCTATTTTTCATAGTGTCGCTGTTTGTTGAAAACCTTTTGTCACTGCGTTTATAACCCTCGCGTCTTTATCTCATTCCATCAGATGACGAAATCAGCCTTGCTCTCGCTCTTTCCCCCTTAAAGTCCTTTCATGGATTTGCTCTCTGCCTCTCTTTCTCTCTTGCTTTGTCCCTCCCTTTCCTTTTTGTGCTCGCTCTTATCCATTCACACCCTGTCATCTTGTTTGTGTTGCTCTGTGGAGCTCGTTCAAACAGCTGTGTTCCATGGTGCCATGCGTGTTTTTAAATACAGTTAACCTTGGTTGGGTTTTAGAGAAAATTACTCTGCTCATAAGCACCATGTAAAGTTTTAATTGGTGTAAAAAAAAAAGAAAGAAAGAAAGAAAAAGAAAAGGTGAGCACCAACATTGGTTTCTGGTGCATCACATTTTCTAAAAAAAAAAAAAAAAAAAGTGCAAGGACTTTCCAGAGTGTGAATCATAGTTATTTCAATTGAAGTCTCTCAGCTGAGAAGTGATATAGCACCAGACTGAGCAGGAGAGACATTTTTGTCTGTGGATGGATGAGCACACTCGTCTTTCCATTTTTGTTAAAAAGGTTTTTATCTAACAGCAGGAATGTAGTGTGATGGATCGTGTTGGTTTTTGTTCTCCTTGTTTTAGCTCTTTACTCTTTACTATCACCCTTTGCCCTCATAAGCTAATCATTTTGTAAAGAGTACTTCAGGTAGCCTCTGCCTTGATCCGTACTCTAGCTGAGGACCCAGTGTGCTTCATTACAGTGGTGTCACACACACACACAGTAACAGGAAGCCTTATCTTAACAAGGCTGTCATTCCAGGTGGACTATTTGCTTTGCTTGGAGCCCGTTCAAGAGGCCCGGGTCTAGGGTCGTTGATATCAGAAGCCCTCGGTCTCGTCGAGATACTTCAGCATGAACCCATAACTAAGAATGCCTTTACTGTCCAGGCAGGCAGAGAGAGTGTCTGACTCCGATCCGAAACCCATGACTCTGCTGAGATGTGTGACCAAACTCATGTGTGCACACAGTTTCGTTTCGTGTGAGGTCAAATCAGTCGCAGTACTGGCTCACAGAGTTGATAGAAGTGATAAATTAACATACATGTCTGGCTTGTTATTAGATCTCAAATATCACCAGCTTGTCTTGTCAGGGCTCCCTATCTTCTGTTCTCATCTCTTTTCCCAAGATAACTTCACAGATTTGAAATTGTGTAGAAAATTAATGTTGCCGTTTCCACGTCGCAGAGAGTTTGCTCAAATAAGCATGAAGTATGGAAAAATAGATAAGCAAACAGATTTCCCAGCCACCGTCTGAAAAACACTATACTAAACACAGACCAGAATCTCACACTCTAATCAGGATATTAAAGGTATACTCCAACATTTTGGGTAAAAAGCTCGTTTTCCACTTACCCAGACTGAGACAAGATGTTTGATCTCATTTTTTCCTCTGTATGTTCAGCAGTTCGGTTCCCATGGGGAGCATTTACCTCACATTGTATTCTCTTTTGCTTTCCTTTGTGTCGCCTCACAGTGACTGAAGCAGGTTTTGGAGCAGACATTGGGATGGAGAAGTTCTTTAACATCAAGTGTCGGGCTTCAGGGCTGAGGCCCAACGTGGTGGTGCTGGTTGCTACGGTCCGAGCGCTAAAGATGCACGGAGGAGGCCCGAATGTAAGTGAGCAACACGATGAATACATTCACATAGTAGCAACGTCTTATTCTCCTCTCTCTCTTTTGTTCTTAGTCACGCTGTCCAGCCATATTTTAATGGGGTCTTGTGATGTATTTGGTTTGACTTCGCCCTTAACCTTGACCTCTGCATCCACTGATGTGATAGAAATGATCCATTAATGGAGTAGACATCTTTATGAACCAAACCGGCATGTGACACTGCTGCGTATGCCATTACAACCACATCAAAGATACATCAACATGTTTTTGTGTGGCTGTTCTGTTGTTATCGCAGTGGAAAATGATTAAGTAACCAAATTATACATTTAAAGTTGTATACTTAAAGTCATTATGCATATCCATTTGCAGCGCATTTCTACATTTATATATCTTAAGTAGCTCTGGGCAAAATTGAGGCCACAAAGATTATCGTGGACAACATACCAGATACAGCCATGCGCTCACATGCTAACATTCAATAGAAGAAGGGCATTTAAGGACATGATAGCCACAGCGATAGGTCTAGAAAAATATTCCAGTTTTATCAGTAAACCCGAAACTTGTGCATTCCTCTGTCAAGTAAATGTTTATCTTCAGTGACCCACCTCCCAGAATACTCATACCACAAATACATAGACCTGCTCAGAATTCCTTGGTATTTGCTGTTCTGTATCCTATTCAGTGATATTAATGCCAGAACAATATCTCATCTCGAGGCATGTGGTCGTGACCATAAAAAAGCAGGAAGAAGGAGAGAAAACAGTATCTCTCTGTTACAAATGAATGTGTCCAAAAACCTTTGGGAGAAATGAAAAATTACATCCTTATGTGCATGATATGATTCATAAATGTGTGAATGTCTTATCTTTCTTTCGCGGTGTGTTTTGTAGGTCTCAGCAGGCGCCCCTCTTCCCAGAGAGTACATCGATGAGGTACAAGATGTGCAAACACACAAAAACGTTCACAAACTTACGCAACCATGTGAATTTTATTTTAATTTTAATTTTTATTAGGTATGTGACTGGAGTTCAAACAAAATATATTGTTTTGAGCTGAAAAGAGTCTGGCTTATTTCACTTCCAGTCAGTTTAAAGTAATTGGCTGAGCCTAATTGCATTAATCTAGTTAGGTCATGATGGTTTCAGTCATTTTAGGCCAGTTAAAATTCTTTTTCTCATGCAATACTCTCATTATAAAACAGTCATGGTCTTCATTGTGAAACTACATTTGTTTAAGTGTCCATGCGCTTGTTGTTTTGTTGACTTAACAGATAGCAGCTATACACAGCCTTGACCATAGGTGGCGGTACAGCACCCTCTTGGACCAGTTGGAGTAGTTTAGCAGAGTCAAGGCCCTCATCATCATGGGTGACTTCTTAGGCCCAAACATTTTGCAGCCCTGTGAAAGATCAGGGCAGATCAGAGTATGGGCAAATTTACTTATTGGAGCCTCTCACAAAATGTTGCTCATGGTATCCTTTATCCTGGATTTATTCGGCAGAGCAAGAATGTACGATAGAGGCCAGAAAAAGCTTTGGAGTGGAGCCGTCACTTGACACATTTACATAGAGTTTTTCGAGCGATGCATACAGGGAGTCTCAGATGGCACCCAAACCATTTGCCCAGGCCTCCAGCTGTATTCTTACTGGCGTCTAATTCCCACATATTTGCATAAACAAATCTCCCACTAACATGGTTTAAAGCGGTTATTTGATTAACCAGCCAAACACAACCTATGCCAGGGGTTTCCGGTTATGTGGGCCCCAGCAGAGTGGACGTGGGATTCTGCTGGTGTGTGTGAGTGCATGCATGTGTATTGTGTGTGTGTGTGTGTGTGTATCCAGGCGCACGTCCATATCTGGCTTGAATCACTGGGCTTTGAGGCAGGTTCAGCTGAGTAAATAATGAAGTGGTGTAAGTTAATTGTGAAGCCTGTAACAAGAACCAGAAGTACTTGGGAGAACAGAGCCAAGGAAATGGATTTATGGCTTTACTGCACTGGGCCCAGGGTTGCACATACAGTGCAGTATTGGGTTACTGTGGTCAACCATGGAGTAGCTACACATTACAGTATTCCTATGACTGGGAGTATACATTTGCACAAAATATACAGTGAAAGAATGACAATAAATACCCCTGTGCACAGAAGGGTTATCTGAATGCTACTTCTTGGTTTATGATGCAGTGCCAAACCAGGAGTTATGATTTCTTGTGGTAACAGTATGCCACACCAAAGAATAATGAAAAACAAAGCTGAGAGCAGTTCAAGGCACAGAGGCAGGCTAATGATTAAAAACGAACAAGCTCGCTAGTTGTTTTGTGTGGGTAACATGTCATTATATTTTTGAAAATGTGGTCATTTGACGTGATTGGTAGAATTTTAAACAGGGTTTCCATGAAGTCTCTTTACAATTTAACACATATATTACAAAAGCAAATGAATAGACAAATCTGTGGAAAATTTACAAAATGAGGAGTAGATATTGAAGTTTTTTTTGCCTCATTTAATGCACCTATATATGGGCACCATTAGCTGCACGAGCTACATCAAAACGGTACTGGATTTCTTGCCGTGTTCGCTGTAGCAGAGCCTCATCAATGGTGGCAATGGCATCAATGATCTTTTGCTTCAGGTCGTTGATGTCCAGTGTGATTAAAAACTTTGATAACCACTGAGCACATAGAACAAATCTGATTTACATATCGATTGCTTTTGTAATAGATTTTTTAAACTGTAAAGAGACTTTGTGGGCACCCTGTATTTCAAAAAGGATTTGCATTTGGTGTGCTAAGCTAAGTTTTGGCCTCACATTTGAATAGGACAAGTTTTACTGTAATTGCTGTAGGTTTGAACAAATAGCTCTGTGACTGTCCTGCCAAAAAACAATTTCTTGAGGTCTCTGCTAGTGTGTTCAACACTTTGCTTTAACATGACTTGCTGCAGTCTTCCAGATTTCCTGACCTTGATACAGTTATGTACACACACACACACACACACACACACACACACACACACACACACACACACAGCCCCTTTCCAAGCTTTGTTTTTGTTGGGTAAAATCGTATTTTGGTGGATGGTCTGCTCTGTGTTCCTTTTGATTGGGTAATTTATGCCTTGTCTGAATTTCAGAATAAATAATAACCATGTTGTTACGACCCTCAGTGTTTTTTTTGGTCTGTGTTTCTTCTCTCCTCTAGAACTTGGACCTAGTGGCAGGGGGGGGGCG
>OMLB01055970.1:0-12426 GCA_900302555.1 Myripristis jacobus
TTAGAGAATGATCTCTGGGGATGGGTGGTGTTGGGTTGGGTTGGGTTAAAAATCAAAACCAAAAAAAGTTGTGTGAAAGTGCAGGTGTTTTTCTTTGCTGTTGCTCTATCTGTCTGTGATAATCATGAATACTTATAACTGTAATAATTGCTGTGGCCCAACCTTATTTATATTTTTATTATTTTGTTGTTGAGCAGGTGTTCCTGCTATTGAATGTACAGAGGCTGCTTTCTAATGTACACCTGCTTTCTATGGTGAATAAAAATTAAAAAAAAATCTCTTAACATAACCTGAATCAATAATAAATCTGATTCAGCTGGGGGGAAAAAAAAAAATTAGTAGTAGTAGTATGATGATGATGATGACGGTTGTTATTATCATCATCATCATCATCATTATTAATATTCAATATCATTCGTGTGTGTGTAATGCTGGTGATCACGGCTCAAAATGTCACATTACAACAGTTCAGCTTAGACAATCAGTGTATTATTGATCATTTCTGCCATAATTCATGTAATCAAACGGGCTGCTCTCACTTGCCTCGCAGCAGAGACGGCTGTCGCTGTCTGGGACGGATCACTCTAACGCTGGTTCAGGCCTCTCCTGCGCCTCCTCAGGATATCTTAAAAGGATTCGGCGGTCCACTTAAACTAGTCTGAAGGCTTTCTTTTCCTCTTGGTTGACTCAAACTTTGATGCCATGTAAATGGAGTGTGCCCTCGTGAAATTGAATTGCACCCCGGATTGAGCGATGTGTCAACTGCCCTGAAGCTTAAAAAAAAAAAAAAAAAAAAAAAAAAAAACGCTTTATCTGACTTCACCTCATTTGCAAACATTTTCGGTTCACGTCTGAAGTGGATTTAACAGATGAAATCGATAACGGGTCATTGCTTCCACCTGGATTCACCAGATCAATCTTTTTTTCTTTTTTTTTCTCACAGGAAAAAGCAGGTGCTCCCAATATTTTAGCTACTCAGTCTAGCGAATAAAGCCTCTGGAGAAAATCCTTTGCCTGTTAACAAAGTGCAAAAGAGTTGAAACAGCATGAGGCACCGTTGAAAAAAGTCTAACACACTTTGTCACCAATGGAAAAAAAAACCAACATGAAAAGCCGTAATTAAGTCAGCACGGAGAGAATAAAGTGAGAAAAAAAATAGATCCAAGCCGCGGCTCCTCTCTTTGTTCTGCGTTGGGGCTCAATCATACTCCAAATAGAAGGGCTTTGTGTGCAGGGACAGAATGACTGCGACTGCTTTTTGAGTTCGATATGTCATTTTCAAGCAGACAAACATTTGCGAAACTTGTTCGGCCAGCAAACACAGACACCCCCGTTGTTTTTGGTAATCGTCCTGCTCAGGCTGCCCACTCAGCTGTGTGGAAGAAGGGTCATTTTGCACTTGAACTGCACCTGCTTTCCAGGGGTTGGACATGAATGAGTTCACAAATCTTACATGCAAACCCCCCCCTCATCCCACGAAAAACAGGTAAACCTTTTTTTTTTGTTTTTCTTCCAATGACCAACTTAGCCGGGGAGAAATGAAAGCGCCAGAGGGAAACTGTCACCGCAGTTTAATCCTTGAATCAGGCAACGAGATCCCTCCTCAGGAAAGCAAAGACAGCCCGAGATATAAAAGTACTGCGTGCAACTTACTCTGATTATTCTGATGATGCAGTAAGAGCTACATTTTCTAGGTGGAAAAATACGCCATAATCTTGTTAGAGCTGCAAGTGGCACGATTCAAAGCGATGACATGTTTTCTAAAATGCAATCAAGGAGCGAGCGGCGCCGATAAATTAAGCGCCGTTTGTGAAAAGTCTGTCATCCCGCGACGCTGCCTTGCACCGCCGTCCGTCGCCTGTTTGATGGCGAAAACGGGCCCCGACTCTCTCGCAGGGAGACGGAGCTAATCAGGGTTGTGTAGTTTATCTGTGGAGAGGCAATCAGAGTGGACGACCGGCTGTATTTCACTTTCACACCTTTCTTCTTCAAAAAGAGGAGGGCCACTGCGGAGGTGGAGACCATATATCCGACAACGTAAGTCAGAATGTACTCTCAGAGCTGGACTTTCAATGAAATCTTAGCCTTGTGGGAAAACATTGTCACCGACACCGTTGCATTACACTGCATCATTCTCTGCATAAACATGAGAACACAAAAATGCAGTATTTTAGAGGTTGATAATGTAAATATTCATTCATTTTAAGAGGTAGTTGTCCTGTTGCATATCACCAGCACCCACCTGGATTAGTCCAACATTTTGGGTAAAACCCCCTTTTTCCCACTTCCCCAGATCCAGTGGTTTGGCTCCTATAGGTAGCATTTTGTGTTAGCTTAGCATAAAGACTTGAAATCGATGGGAGTCGTTAGCCTGTTAAAGTTAAAGTGTCATCTTTTCTCAGTCTGGAAAGTTGGAAAAAGGGTGCTTTGCCCAAAACATGGAGTGGAGTGTCCCTTTACCAGAATTTGTTGACAACCACTCCAGCTAAATGAATGACACTGCCTGTGATGAGATAATAAGTTAAACTGAAAATCTAAATTATAAATATCAAAGACTAACTCGTTGTGAATGCAGTATTTTGCATAGAAATGTGCTTCTTTAGGCCTTGATCTCACATGTGTCTCCTCCACACCTCACATGATGAGCCTGGCATTTTGGACGTGGTGTGTTTTGGGACCCAGCCCTGCGCTCCGACTTGGACATGCATCTACTTTGTGGCTCGTACTGCATGAACGTCAGAGCGCACACATTTCCCAGATGAGCAGTATTAAGTCTAACTACATCCTCGATCCTGAATGAGCTCCTCGTCTTCCTCCTCCGCTCTCTAACTTTCTCCGGTCGACTGTTATTTTCACATTATTAGTTTTTTTTTTTAACCTCAGGTTACCTAGCTTAGGCTGCTCCATGGCAACCAGAGAGCTGTAATGCTCCTCGCGCCCCTTGAGCTCTTGTTCTCTCTGTTAGAAGCGATGCTCAGAAGTGCAGCTTGCGTTTTGTGTAGGAGAATAATGCGTCCTGCGTGATAACAGTCCGATGCTGCTTTAAATACCGTCTCAACTTCCTGCCTACATCTGCCTCCTTCCCCCTTCCTTCCTCACCACTGACTCATTATTACTGATGCCACAATGTGATGAGCAAGATATTTTATCTACAGCCAGCCATGGGAAAAAAGAAAAAAAAAAAGAAAGTACATAGACATTAATAGGCTGAGTTTTCATTTTTCTTAAGCACACAGTGATACGCTACAATAACTCCTGGGACTGAGAACGAAGCTAAAAAGTAAGCAGAAATCAATAAAAAATGATAATCAGTAAGAGGCAGACTGTGGTCCTTTTGTTGGGCAGGAGGAGAACGTGGCTCAACAATAGACGAGCGCCCGGACAAAAATATCAAATGGGAGAGCCCAGGAAAGGAAACGGTTTCACAAATAAGACCAGAAACAGACGACTTGCACAGCAATTATAGTTTATTGAGGACACGCGGTGTGAACGAGACGCTCAACGCGTGCTTCCTAAATAAAGCAGAAGTGCCAAGTCAGTTTATTTGTGGGACGTGCTTGTTCCTGTTGTACTGGGACAAACTGGTAAGATGTGGTATTTTCACCTTTTCTCTGGGAACAAAACGTTCCTGAACAGGCAGATGGGGACCCGCTAAGCTGACAATCTCAAACGCGGCGCTGTGCCGATGCAAGGACAACGAGTGGGCGGGGACGAGCTCGCCGACTGGCACCCCCAAAGTCCCGTGGCGAGCCAATAGGAACTCACCAGTGTCCGTTCTCCGCCTCCTCCAGGAACTGGACCAGGTCTCCCGACTCCAGGGAGAGGTCCCTCGCTGCCCGGGACTCGTAGGTGAGTTGCACTCGGAAACGACCGCTGTCACCCTGCAGAACACAGCGGACAGGTTTAAAGGAACAGTTCGCCACAGTGCAAAAAGCAAAAATCCCACTTACCCCAAGGGCAATCTAACAGCGCAGTTTTGTGTGATTTGGTGAGGTTTCCAGTCTGATCCTCCCTGTCTCCCAGCGTCCCAGTGGAGCTGAGTAGGTATTCTTTGGTGAAGCTCGAACTGTCAGATATTTACAAATTGTTGTTTTTGCAAAGAGCTTTTCCTGAGCTCCACAAATGAGCTCCCATCCCGCCCTGTTATATTGGGGTGAAACGAGACGACTGGAAACTTTGCCAAATCGCACAGAAACTCTCTGCATACACTAGGGCAGGGGTGTGAGACTCATATTAGGTAATGGGCCTCATTCATTTAAATGAGACCTTCACAAGGGCTGGATTATTTTTTGCTAAGTTGACACATGGATATTTTAGGCCTCTTTCTGATTTATTATTTTAAATCAATCAATTTATAGCTGACCAATCAATGAGAAACTGCACGATGGCACATGAAAAAACACATAAAGCAGAGGACAGAAATGCAACAAACATATAGCGTACAGGTTTGCCATTAATCTCCCAAAAGAAAATAAAACAACTACCCTTTTCTATCCCTCTTGAAAAATTGTGTCAGCCTTTCGCTTTTTTGACAGCAGCTTTGCTAAACTAATCAGCGCAGCAACTATCCTGCTGGTTACAACTTTGCCTCCAGCTGATGAGTAGTTTGCAGCGCTAGCTCTAATGACTTAATTTATCATAATTTATCATTAATCATTAATTTATCAGTTTATCGCAGAAACTTCTCATTTAGCTGATTGCACATCTTGAGACCTGCTAATAAACTGGATTTGGATATCTCTGACATCTCCAGACTAGGGGGTAAATGGGAAAATATGTTTATTTTTTTAAGTATTTGAGTGAACTGTGCCTTTAATACTGCAATTGTATTGTAGCGCAGACACAAAACCGATTCTGACTGGCATTAAGGAACGTGAACCGTGACCTCAAAGGGAGTTGTGACCCTTCCACGTACGGGTGTGACGTTTTCCTCCAAAGCGTGAGCGCTACAGTAGCCGAACTCATTGATCGGCGGCGACTTCCTCCAGAGATTAAGGAACTCATCTGCGAAATCAGCCGCTGGTGCTGTTTGGTCGCCGGGACGCCGCCGGCTTAGAGGGATCATCGACTGCGTGACTGTTCATTCAAATTTCAAGTTGCACGGACAGGTAGAGTTTGCTCTCTGTCGGAAGAAACATGTGAACATCCAGTTTGGCCACCGCTGCAATGTGACTGCAGCAGTGTGTGTGTGTGTGGTGTGTACTACATGCCTAAGTGTTTATATGTGTGTGTGTGTGTGTGTGTGTGCGACCCAGTGTGTGTGTGTGCGTGCGCCTGCCTGCCATTACGGAGCGATCCTCAGCTCTCTACTGTACATCATACAGATTATAATGGAGCTGGAAAGCCTGACATACCCAATAGACCTGCGCCGCTATAATCCTCCCTCTCTTCCCTCTCTCTTCCCTCGCTTCTTAAATGTCAAGTCGTCAGCGCGCGCCGCTAACGAGACACGCAGCGATGGGAAATAATTAAGCAGTGGAAGGTTCCTCTTTCAGGGGGATTGGGGAGGGATTTGGCAGAAAGGAGAGGAATGTGAAGGATGAGCGGCGAGGAAACGTGGGATGTGTGGAGAGCTGTCAAGGCGGGGGGGAAGGGCGGTGATACCGGAGAATGATTTATGGCCAAACGTGACGGGGGCCCGGCAGGACTGGACTGGGTCGGGTCGGGATGAAATTCGAAAATCTTATCAAGGAATGCTGCATATGTGTCTTATCTTTTAAAAAATAAAAGCACACATGAGGGTAGACGAGCGGAAAAACGAACAAATTTTTCCAGTGCTTACTGGGAGGCAGATAATCGATTCTGTCTTCTTGGCCGTTTTGGATTATGGTGAGGTTACCACTGTTCTTAAACCCCTCGACTCATTTTTATCATCCCTCCCCTCCAACATTTATTACAGGTGTTTTTCTACTCATCATTGCATCTTGTATGAGACATCTGGGCGGCCATCTCTAAGAGTAAGGCTTTGATGATAGACTCTGGTTGATGTTGATTCATAAAGCCCTGAATGGCAACTTTCTTTTTGAATTGGTCCCACAGTCATGATCTGACTGGCTAATGCTTGAAGTTGTAACACTTGTATTTGGGAAAATTGGTCTTAGTTTCGGTGCTGCACACACTTGAGACATTAAAAGCCATTAAAACTCAACACAGTGGTACCAATTTGTCTAAAATCATGATTACAAACTACTCTTGTTCTCTTGTTCTGCTGTTTGTTTGTTCGTTTGTCTCCTTATCAACTGTTTTTTTGTGGGTATCTATTGTGTTTTTAATTTTACAGGACGCTCTGTCCAGTTGGTAGAAAATTTCAACTGGTTTCCCAAAGGTGACTGGACTAAAATGCATGAATATGATAAGGTATTAACAATTTATTAACAAAATGTATTTACAATGTCAGATGTGTGTTATTTTCCACAACCGTAGGTCATACATGGGAAACCTTCCTCTCTAAAGGGGGACTTCCACCTTCCTATCCACCATTCATGTTTTTTTTGGGAGGAATTTTGTTCTTTTTCTACTTCTTAGCTGACATTGCCAGGCATTTTGGGATTTTCTATTCCGCCTACCTCTGTGTGCTTCCTAAATCGGCCAAAAGTAGGCACCATCAAAGGAAGCTTCCTATGTGTCCTACCTGAGTGAAACTAAAAACTAAAATTTCTACCTCCGGAAATGCCCCATATTGGGGAAGCTTTTGGCATGACCTACATTTTTATTGCTTCCTTCCTCTTCGGAGGAGTTGGACAGTTCCTCTGCACTGGAGGGGATCGTCTCGAAGTCCTCTGTGTCCATGGAGGGCAGACGCCGCTGGGTCCAGCCTGAGGAAAGCCACCACACACACACACACACCGTGTTAACCATGCACATGTACTCACGACCAGGGACGGATATCACCAGTCCACCGGGCAGCTGCTGGTACGCACGAATTGGTGAATTTTCTCGAAGCCAACAGAACAACGTCCAGGTGCAGTGACATAAAATCACCTCCTGAAGCTCGTCATTTTTTGCCGCACAGAATCAAAAAAATTACTAAATAATTCTGTATTCTACTGCAAAGTGTTTCAGTGACAGAGCACAGAGATAATTAATTAAATGCATGGCTTTAGGACTCTTGGATTCTGCTGCATGAGCTGTTTGGAGGAATCTGATGGACATTTTATGCGTTTCTTGGGTCTGAAAAAGTTATGGCCGTGTTAAGCTCATCAGTTTGGAGAAGGAGCTGCAGGGACTATGTGGCTGTCCAAGTCGCTTCAGTGCAGTTTTGATTGATGGGGAAGTTGATAAAGTGACTGAATTTTCATTTTGGGGTGAACAACGGCGGCCGCCCGCGTGTGTTTTTGGTGGCTCGAAAAAACTCAGTGTTTCAAGTGACACAGCAGTGACTCATTTGTTATTTTGAGGCAAACAATTTCTTTGAAAAAAAAAAAAAAAAAAACACTCTGAGGACTGAATCCCATGTGCCGTGAAAAAGATGATTAAGAAATAATTCCTCCAAGGCACACGATCAGCTGAGGAACAGAGTGAACGCTGAAACAATGAAACACAGAGCCAAACAGAAGAAAACCCAACACCGAAAAAATCAAACCAAACACAGTGAACCTGCTTATCAGCGTCGAGACAGAGAGTGAAACTCAATATTAAAAAAAAAAAAAAGAAGAAGAAGAAGAGCACAGACATAACGAAACAACATGTGGCTGCACTGTTAGCGCTCTGTCCCGCTCTGCTGCTGTTACCTGGTTGCGAGGTGGATCGAGGGACGGCGGAGGTACCGCCCGCCGCCGTGGCACAAGTGCTAGTGATGCTTTGACGTTTCCTGACGGCGGCCATAGCACCACGCAACGTATCTGGGTGGAAAGCCAAACGCCTTATACCAGCTGCTTTAATGTGCACTTGTCAAAGGACCAGCTCACAACATCATCAACCATCAAAAAACGAAAAAAACAAAACAATAAACGTGGAACTGAATGAAACAACCCAACGTGTCTAAAGTGACTCAGGCTTCCAAAACACAGCGGCACAACTGGTCCACTCATGCAGAAATCAACCACATAACCAAACACATTTTTACCGATAAACACACAAAAACCCAGAGAAAATCATTTTATCTGATTTTATCTTTTCGCTTGGTGCTCGTGCAACATTTACACTGAAACGTCACAGCACAGATAAAATCACAACACACACCGAAACAGGGCAGGCAAGACAAAAACGGAAAAATAGGAGTCAGTGCATAAGCAGAAACACACACACACACTCACACTCGGTGAACAACACATGCAACATCAGTCATCGCTTCCCCAAAACAGGGAGGAGGACCAGAGTTCCCAAGCAGCAAGCTGAAGGCCCAGCATGCACGGAGCCTGTTACATCACATTAGTGTCTCTGCAGGTGAGTGTACCTTCATAACCGAAGGGAGTGGGATCGCTCTTTATCTCGTGTCTCTTGGTCTTTATGCTCGCGGAGAGGGGGCCTGGCCGAGGGGAGCGCATGTGAGGAGACAGTGAGTTCCCAAAAGCTTCACGTCAGACACAGCAAACGCTATTTTGAACAGTTTAAGGGGAGCGTGGAGGAGACAAGGCTGGGATCAGGGGGGTTAATTCAAACATACTGTAAGTCACACAAGTTCACGGCTGTAGTACTTTCATATTGTGATACTGCTCATGGCCTGTTTTCTCTTAAATATTGGGGTCTTCAATCATAATAAACACTGCAAAACACTCATTATCCCTTCAAAATAAAAAAAAGAAATAAAAAAAAGAAATTGTCAGTGCACCTCAGGAAGTCTAGTCAACTGATTTGGTTTCTTTAAGCTGAATCCTAATTCAGAATCAGAATCAGAAATACTTTATTGATCCCACGGTGGGAAATTGGGACAGTTACAGTTGCTCAATCTCTTCATAGAGGAATATACATAAGCATAAGTTAAATTATAAGAAATAGAAAAAGGAATAAGAAATAGATAGATATTTGTATAAAAAATGTGTGCATAATGTGCATTATGTATAAATATATGCATTAATCCTACAAATATCCTGTAATAATGAATACAGAAATATGAAATTGAGCATATGTAAAAGTATAACTACATACACCATATATACACGTAGTTACAGGAGTTTTAGATTTCTCTGTTGTACCGTATTGTCAAGTGATTTTTTTTCTCTTCTCTCTTCATTTTTGCATCTGTGTCCAATTTTTCTTCTCTCATTTATTTTTTTTCTTTAAAAGACCTTGGTGTTTATTTAATTATTATATGTTCAGTGTGTTTGTATCTTGTGCATAAGCCTCCAGTTTCTTGATGTCGCCTGTCACACTGTTATTATTATTTTTTTCTTTCTTTTTGTTACTGGTCTGATTTTATATGTGCAAGCAAAATAAAAAAAAAACAAACTGAAAATAAAACTGATTCCTAACCGTATCAAAACTCTCCGCACTCGTGAACTGTCAGGTGCTTTTGGGTGAAACCAGGCAATCCAAACGGCATATACAATGGCGGCGGCGGTGCCGCGAGTGCAAATGTACTATTTCATCTTTGTTCGGCTTCTGCGAGCGAGGTCGAAGACTTTCAGAAACAGCGGAGGTCAAAAAGTCACAATCACATTCCCGACTTCGCTCCGCACTTGACAGCCAATATGCTTTGCACTGCTCTCATCAGTCATAAGTTATTGAAATAGGCTTGATTGCGGGGAGGAAAGAGAAATATGAGAAATAAAAGGAGAGAGCAGAATGAATGGAAGGAGTTCAAGGGAAACTTCAATAGCACTCCTCGTTTTTGTAATTCTTTTTTCCCCCTGCCCGATGAAAATGAACTTCTCATCTGCATTCCTACAGTAAATTGCACTTGTATTGCCACTTTGAATGTCACCCCATGCTCCAAATGTCATCTTATCAAAATTCCTATTTCCTCACCGTCGCTTTTTAAAAAGAATAGGTATTTCTGTTCGTTTTCAGGTTTTTTTTTCCCCTCATTAGATTGTTTCGTTTCTCGGCGAAGCCTTGACTTTCTCTATGCATCTCATAAATTTCAAGAGAGTAATAAACGGGGAGCGCGTAATGAGAAAATGGCCTTTCTCGACTTTGCCTAGGTTGACTTTATATCTGCCCCCGCTCCGTTGTCGCCGCTGATTCAATTCAATTCAAACATGCTGCTTTGTCAGGACTGTCCGTGATCAACAATATTGTCAGGAACGTTTTCAGTTTATTAGAGACAGAGATGCTGTAAAACCAAGTAAACTCGGTGTCCTCACCTTTTAAACGGGACATAAATCTTCATGATATAAATTCACAGAACAGAACATACCGAGTCATTTCAAAGTGATGTGAATCTTATGAGGATGAGGTCTTTAAGGCTAAAAACAAAAAGCACAAAACAACACAGCATGGTTTCTATGTATGTATATTTACAGGGTTTAAAGTATATGGTGGATGGATTTGATGGATAGACTGCACTAAGGGAAAAAGTGAGAATATCTTTCTTATATTTTTGGTGAAGTGTCCCTCTTAATCTTCAATACATCAGTGAACTGCACACAGCACAAACATGTTCACCAACCCCCTGGTCTAATAATACTTTATTCTATGTTATGCTGCATATAGCACAGAATAAAACCTACAGGGTGGCACAGAGCCAGTGCTGTGGCTGCAAACAGTCTGGAAAGAGTGTTGAAAGTGAAACCAAAACAAATGTGTGCCGTTGTGCGTCCTTCAAAACATCCTTGTGTCGCCGGTCAGAATCATGTCATTTACCGCTCTGTATCTGCTTCATTCATTTTGGAGCAGCACGGTTCCAGCGAAGCTCTCGTTCTGGTGACAGGGAGGAATTTAATGGCCCAAGCTTGGTGGATGTATGACCTCTTGATTCCACCAGGCACAGCTCTGTGTGTGTGTGTGTGTGTGTGTGTCTGGAGCCGATCGTGGCCACTCTAGACAATCTTTGTGACTGACAGAAGCAAAATCAAGCTGTGACTTCAGAGCAGATCGAACGATGAGGTAAGTCGGACACAGGAACAACATAGAGCATCTGGACAAATTTCAATTTTTTGACACGATTAGGTTAGGAGTTAGGGGTTAGGGTTAGGGGTTAGGGTTTAGGGTTAGGGTTAGGGTTCGGGTTTAGGGTTAGGGTTAGGGTTATCTAAGAAGTGGAGAAACACAACAAATCAACATAATCCGAGCAAATCGTCACGGCGCTGCACCTGGTGGGACCAAGGCGTTTACACTCCTGTGGAGCTGCAAATACCACGGCATGGGCAACAATCCAAACTATCACTTTAACGCCAACTCATAGCTGTCTCGCTGTCTATCACTGACTCATACCTGCTTTAATTTGGGTCATAAAACATGTGACATCGCTATGAGCAGGAGAGCGCACAGAGGAAACATCACCGTGTGTGAGTGTTTTTGTGTAGGTGTGTCAGTTTGCATAGGAAAATACTGAGAATGAGTGTGACTAAAAGCAAAAAAAAATAAAAATAAAAGAAAGGAAGAGGAAAGAGAAAAAGAGAGACAAAGAAACGACTGAATGGAGGGAGAGCGTGGCCGGCCGCAGCCAATCAGGTACCTTTTGTGCGCCGCGTTGCGAAGGAGGAGGAGGTAGAGGAGGCGAGAGAGGAGGTGAGAGAGAAGCGCCGCGGGACCTCTGCTTCCTTAACAGCCGGCTCTACAGCCAGCAAGGGGTCAGGGAGGGGCGAGAGACATACACACAGAGGGAGGGAGGAGAGAGAGAGAGACAGAGAGGGAGGGAAGGAGACAGAGTGAGAGAGAGAGAGAGAGAGAGACACAGAGGGAGGGGAGAGAGAGAGAGAGGGAGGGAAGGAGAGAGAGAGAGACACAGAGGGAGGGAAGGAGAGAGAGAGAGAGACAGACAGAGTGAGGGAAGGAGAGAGAGAGAGACACAGAGGGAGAGGGAGAGAGAGAGAGAGAGGGAGGAGAGGAGAGAGAGAGAGAGAGGAGGGGAAAGAGAGAGAGGGAGGGAAAGAGAGAGAGAGAGAGAGAGACAGAGAGAGGGAGGAGAGAGAGAGAGACAGACAGAGTGAGGGAAGGAGAGAGAGAGAGAGGGAGGGAAAGAGAGAGAGAGACAGAGTGAGGGGAGGAGAGAGAGACAGAGAGAGAGGGAAGGAGAGAGAGAGACAGACAGAGTGAGGGAAGGAGAGAGAGAGAGACACAGAGTGAGGGAAGGAGAGAGAGAGGGAGGGAAGGAGAGAGAGAGACAGAGTGAGGGAAGGAGAGAGAGAGACAGAGTGAGGGAAGGAGAGAGAGAGACAGACAGAGTGGTGGAAGGAGAGAGAGAGAGAGAGTGGGGAGAGAGAGAGAGAGAGAGAGAGAGCGAGGGAAAGAGAGAGAGAGAGAGGCAGGGAGAGAGAGAGACAGAGTGAGGGAAGGAGAGAGAGAGACAGAGTGAGGGAAGGAGAGAGAGAGACAGTGAGGGAA
>OMLB01055972.1:0-52465 GCA_900302555.1 Myripristis jacobus
CTGGGTGCAACTGTTTGCCTAGTCATTGTGCAAACATGCATCTGTGCAGTCTGTCTGCATCACTTTCAACGGCTGCTGTGCATTTCCGTATATGTGTGTAAGAATACGTGTTTATGTGTTTACGTGAAGTATATGCATGTCTGTGCTTGTGTGTGTCTGTCTGTCTTCATGCATGTGTTTTTTCTGTGTGAGTGTGAATGCCTCTGTGTGTGTGTGCGTGTGTGTGTGTGTCTACGGTCAGGTGTTCAGTGTCTTGCTAAGTACCAGCAGACAGTAACAGAGACATGGTGGGAAAGCAGCAGGCCTGACACTAGCGGGCTCCATGATGAATGTGTGCTTTGACAAATGGACACTAGAAATAATCACATATATGTACTCCTGTCTGTCACATGTAGACACACATGTGGCTCCAATACTGTGAATGGAGTACAGTGAGTGTGTGTATGCATGTGTGTGAAGGAGAGAGAGACAAGAAACAGAGACAGGGCGGGAGAAAGGGAGGAAAAAGAGAGGGCGCAAAAGAGAGGAAGATGAAAGAGGTTTGACCCCAAACTGTACTGTGTATGAAATCATTCTGATCATCTGGCATCTTTAAGGATAAACAAACATTTGGACACAATAAATAGTGGTGTTCCTTTGTGCTCCAGCTGCCTGTCCACTTCACACACCATCTAAAACTTCCGTGGCTCCTGGAGCGCAGCAACCAAAAACAAACTCTACATCAAAAGGAAAACTGATACAGTACCATGAGGGAGAGAGGCCTACAGGTGTCGGAGTGTGTGTGTATACAGGTGTGTGTGACATGGGCGTGTCTACGTGAATACGTGCAAGCATGTGCTGGTGTGTGTTCGCACATGTATGCGTGTGCATTAGTTTTTGCGTGAGAGTGTGAGAGTGTGTGTGTGTGTGTGTGTGGTTGATGTGTGCATTTGTCTGTGCAAGCTCTCTTAACTCCATCCATCTATGCTTCTACTTGCACAGCAGGCATGGGCCTTTTACACATGAAGGTATGTTTATGTATGTTCAGTCTCCGCTGGGCATGAACACGCATACTTACTGGACCAACGGTCTGTTTGCAATTTTTCCTCTTTCTTATGTGAGAAAACAAGTTGTTATTATTATGACTCAAATGGTGGGTACAGCTTTTTGGCACCGAAATGCATGGCAGTAGAAAGTAATAGTAATGCTTAAAAAATGAAAATAAGCGGAAAAATACCCTGTTTCTTTTTGCCAGTCCTGACTTTATAAGCTGTCTGTGTATGTCCATAAATATTTATAAACAGTGTAAAATTGCAATAAAAGCAGACAGGAAAAAAAAACCATCCACACCCTGAAAATGATGGGGCCCCAGTCTTGGCCAGGCATTCATCTTAAAGTTATTAAAAATGAGGGGGAAACTATTAGTGACAGGCTTATGGAATTACATCATGCTTTGGGTCAATGGGTCTCCCCCAAAACGCATAATAATGTGTAGGCTGAGAGCTACAGGAAAGGTATTAGCAATATCAGGACTGGTGCCAGTCCAACTCCATGTCCTCTTCCTCAGTTTTGGCTGATCAAGCTTTCCTGATATTAATGCTTGAAAACCGACACGCGCACCAAATATGAAACTTTTCCTGGAGAAGAAAAACCTCATTCCTGACCTGGGAAATGGATGAAATCTGATATTTATGAATGGCTGGTTCAAAAATACATTTGTAGATGTTATTCTGTTTCATAAAATGTAATCTTTTTCTTTTTCGTTGTCATCAATATAGTGCACATTTTTATTTGATTTAAAATTATTATATAAAGTAGTAATAAAGAAGTAAGTAGTAAGAAATAACTCACCACTAATTTTGCTGTAAAATTCATATCAGTGCATCTCTACTGAGAACACATGTTATGTACTTTCAGTAAATGCTGTGATAAGCAGATACATACAGGAGTCACTGAAAGTATGCTGGCAAAGTGTGGCCGCACAAGCAGGGTGTAGTGGAGGGATACCCAACCTAAACTGATATAACTGTATGAATGAACAGTATTTCAAGGGCAAGAATAAAACATGCATAAATTACTGTTGTTATTGTTGTACAACTTTTTCTTGTCTTCCTTACAATAATTCATACGGCAACATAACTGTACACAACCACAACACAAACTCATTTGCACATTTGTTTAGAAGCATACATGTAAAATATAACCACATGCACATGTATTTGCACGCATACACAGCCGCACAAAGGAACAACTGCAGTCAAGTGGCTCATAAACATGCAGCTTTCTGGCACACACTATCGTCATTCCCGCCAACCCTGCAACATGCCCGCACCACCCCCCACTATTTCACACCATATCTAACATATTAGTGTGTCATTACACATCACTGCCAAAACAAATCTAAATGGACCAATTAACAGGCCTACGGAGGGGCAGAGTGTGCCAGCCAGCAGATGTCCTCAGTTTGGTTGCTACCTTTGTAAAATGTTGATTCATGGACTGTGTGTTTTTACTAGCTGTGCAAAACATAGACCTGTATGTTTCTGTGAAACTGTATTACTGATAATTGTTTACAGATACATATAATGGTCATAAAGGAAATAAAAGAATAAATAAACACTAACATCAAAGATTGCATTCTGCAGATCAACTGCAGTGACCTTTTGCCAATGAAGTGGCAGTTTCGTTTGCTCCTGCTATAGGGTGGACCCGTTCAGTAATTTTGTGTCACCCCATGAGTTCCTTTCTGTGAAACTGGGCGAGTGTCAAAAAATACTGGATGGCACTGTGCAACTCTGGCATCAAAAATTATCATTATCACAGACTTCATTTGATGTAGGCACATGTTTACAGGTCTTGCCAAAATGACACTCGGACCCCTTTTTAGTAGATTATGCTTTATTTACTTCAGTTTCATAAAGTGGCCATGTTTACATGCACATAATGTCATCATGGCATACATCAAGGCTAAGTCCTTCTCACAGCAGCCTGGGTTCAAATCTGGTCCCGGCCCTTTGCTGCATGTCATCCCTCTCTCTCCCCTGCCTTTCTTGTCACTCTCTATCAAATAAACCAGAACTGCTAAAAACAGTGAACATAATGCAGTTCACACTGTTACAGTCTGTTTTGTAATATTTATTTATGTATGTTTATGTAAGATGCCAGAGTTGTGATGTGTGCTGTACCCTGATACCACAAGCCTTGTCCCGTGGAAATGAAGTTAATGTTGAGTCTTGGGGGAAATTATATGAGTAAGGCAGAGGCCATGTAAACACCATACTGAGATTTCACAGTTTCAATTAATCTTCATCTTCTTCATTTTCAGCCGCTTATCTGGAACTGGGTCACGGTGGCAGCAGGCTGAGGAGGTCAGCCCAGATGGTCTTTTCCAGGGCCAGACTCACCCGCTCCTACTGTGGGATCCTAAGGCGTTCTTAGGCCAGCTGGGATACATAATCCCCGCAGCGTGTCCTGGGTCTGCCCCGGACCCTCTTTCCAGGTGGTCGTGCCCAAAACACCTCCGCCAGGAGGCACCCAGGAGACATCCTGACTAGATGCCCGAACCACCTCAACTGGCTCCTTTCAATGTGGAGGAGTTGCATCTCTACTCCGAGCTCCTCGTGGATGTCCGAGCTCCTCACCCTATGCCTAAGGATGCACCCGGCCACCCTACGGAGGAAACTCATTTCCGCTACTTGTATCCAAGATGTCATTCTTTCGGTCACTACCTAGAGCTCATGACCATAGGGGAGGGTTGGAACAAAGATCGACTGGTAAATCGAGAGCCTTAACTTGTGGCTCAGCTCCTTCTTCACCACAACAGTCTGGTACAGCAACCACTTAACTGCTGCGACTGCCCCAATCTGCCTGTCGATCTTTCACTTCATGCTACCCTCACTCGTGAAGAAGACCTTAACCCTATAAAGCCTGAACTATGAAAGAATTGGCAGAAAATTCCATTTTTTAAAATTGAACCCTTTATTTAGTCCTATAACAAAATTTAAAAAAAAAAAAAAGATTTTTCAAAAAATATGTTATTACATACGATTTTTCTGTTGTATCATATATGACAGTACTTGAAGTGCCAATGGTATGGTCCAGGGTGAACAGGGGAAGTGTCCAAAGGTATACAACAGTATTTTGGTCAAGTATTGATTAAACTGAAATGGAATGTGTTATCTGATAACGTGTATCACATATGATACAAATGGCTTTATAGGGTTAAGATACTTGAACTCCTCCATTTGAGGCAGGAACTCACTTCCCACTCGGAGAGAGCAAACCACCTTTTTCTGACAGAACCATAGCCTCGGACTTAGAAGTGCTGATCCTCATCGTGACTGCTTTGCACTTGGCTGCAAATCACAGACAGTTTCAATTCTCTGCTCTTAACTGAAGTAAACCACATCAGTTGAGATAGATGATAGATACTTATACTTTTATAGATACATTTTTATTCATGTTAATGGACACCAATCTCCATACATGAAGTAACAGTTAAGGCTGTTATGTGTAGTGACAGAAACAAAGTAGTCCCAACAGTCAGAAAGCAAGAAGGCTGGAAAGAGCATTGATAATGAATCCTAAACAAATGTGTTGTTGTGCATCCTTCAAAACATTTTTTCAGCTCTGAATCACTTCTAAAAGTTGTGTTGTTTGCTGAGCCAGATCCACATCATTCACAAATGAATGAAGTGCAGTCAAGTTTTGCATAAGCCCAGTTCACTGTTATGTGTGGAGGTAGAAGGAAATTGAATCCTCTACTGGATTTAATGATCTATATCAGTCATCCACAACTGCTTCTAAGATGCATGATGCCAATTTCTTTTGGTTGACAAATCAGTGGCATGATGGTGTCAATGAATGCACAGCTTTTTATTAGATTTATTAGAGCATGTGATGACTGTTATCTCTCTAGCCAAATGAGCTGGGAATCTCACCAACATCTGTCCTCACTCTTCTCTCTTTTGGCAGAGTGCTAACTGAGTGTCATAAATATGCTGGCCACGGTGATCCCACTTGGAAACAGTGTATGTAAGTATGTATGTATGTATGTATGTATGTATGTATGTATGTATGAATTTATGTATGACTGTCCCTATAGGTGTGTGGGTATGTATGCCTGTGCAGGGTCCAGTGTGTTCTGTTATGTCACTTTATACCTTCAGGAGCAGTAATTAAGGCAATAGAGCAAGGCAGTAATATGGGCATTTACAATGTTATAATAAATTATAGTGTGGATGGATGAAAAGGCGCAGTCTTTCACTGTCCTTTCTTGTGACTTTCTTTTTTCTCTCTCTATCTGTCTCAATCTTTCTTCCTCTGCACACATATACTGTACACCAAACCAGGGTCCATTTATTTGCCAGCCTCCACTCTGACCGCCAGGCCTTTGGGCTGTTAATGTCACTCAGAGAGTGGTGGTGCATGAGGCGGGGAACAAAGACCTCTTCAGTCTTGCCTGCTCCCATACAACTGGCTACAGCCAGGCTCTCTTCTCAACGCGTGGCCATTAATTGTGGTGTACTAATCTTACTGAGTAGGTGCAGAGGATGAAAAGACAGAGGGAAAGTTAAACTGTATGTTAAGGACAGGTCTTTACTTTGCTCTGGCCATTATGAACTTTTTCTTACAAGATCCAGAAAACCTTATTAACCTGTACATCTATCTATCTATAGATACCTATCTATCTATATATATCTATAGCTATAGCTATAGCTATCTATAGCTATCTATATAGATAGATAGATAGATAGATAGATCCAACACAACTGCCCGGTGGCATTTCAGAAGCCAGATCTGGACCACTGTCGACCATTTTGTGCTGTCTTTTTGCCCTTGCTAGCAGCCACTTTTTATGTGCAACAAAAGAAACCCTCACAAAAAGACAAAACAAGTTACTGCTGTTAACTATAATCAACTGAACTTTTCCTTACTACATTAGCTACTAGCATACTTGTTTTCTAGTATTGCTAGGCTGACTTCAAACATCTATCAAATCATTATATCCTATCATCTAGTCCTGCCTCAAGGCTGAGTGTAAGCTCTCTTGTCATCAACATGCCCAAAGCCACATTTCTAGCAGCTAGTGGTCCAAATTTGCAGGTTAAGGTTCACCACACAGACACTCTGCTCAAACATGAAACAGTGAAATATAATAATATATTCCTTGAATGTATTAAAGTACAGTAATACAAAACTTTATAACTTAAATCAAGGTATCCATCTTACAAAGGATACCTGGCGAAGGCCAGATCTAAGCCAGTTGCATACAAGGACAAACCTAACATGTATTTGACTGTTACATCACTATATTATAGTTTATAGTTTCATGAGACCTTATTGACTCCAAATATAATCCATTAAAATATGGCAACGACAGAATGGATTTTCGAAACCAGAACTGGTTGTCAGCTTGGAAGCTGTGAACCCACTGACCTGCAGTGTTTCACTCAGCCCATCTCCCAGTGTAAGAACACAGGAAGGCTCTAGCATCATATAATAACTACTAATTTATGATATTTATTTCTGCAGAATAACTTAGGGGTCCCATCTTAATCTTCCTGCGACCCATCTTTGGGTCCCGACCTAGACTCTAAAAAAGACACTAGCCTTGTCTATAGGCGCTGAATGGGATCTGGTCAAAGTCTCTTTCTCCCTCTAGCTGGCCATTGTTGTGGGGCCTGATAAATATTTACTCTTCCCAGCTTGGCAGGGAAATGAGAGGGAGGGGAGCGAGTCCCATTGTGAGGAAGGGGTCAGAGACGCTGACAAGACAGCAGGGTCCTTCCTTCGCCACTGGCACCTAAAACCCCAATACACTATTGGCTCTGCACTGGGACAGAGCCTCTTCCAGTGACAGAGTAGAAACTCTAGGATTTGTATGCAGAGATTGTGTGAGGATATGTGCAATGGAGATGGAGAAAGAGAGAGAGAGACAGAGGCAGAGACAGAGAGAGAGAGAGAGAGAGAGAGAGAGAGAGAGAGAGAAATAGGAAGCAAAGAAAAGGAGACAGAGAGGGAGAGAAACACTTAAGAAACAACCACAGAAAAGAGAGAGAGAGAGCTTTTGAAAAGGAGAGTAGAAAAGGTTCCCCTTTGAGATCTGTTTACATGACAGACCACCAGCGGAACTGACAAGACAATAGAGCAAAGAGGAACCACAACACCAGACAATGTGGACAAAGGGAAAGAGGCGCTGGTGTTTTGAATCCACGTCCCTTCAGGCATCGTCCCCACTTACCCGCTCCTTAACAAAAGAAACCCAATAGTCATGTCGCCAAAAAAAAAAAGAATGAAACTCTCCAGAGCTTTCCACAGACAGCCACATTCAAATGATAAATGTCAAAGGAACAACATTTGTTTAATAATCAAAATTCCTTCTGAAATAAAAAAGAATTGCTGTCGGTAGCGTTATTCAAGAAAACAAATACAGTCACATCAACACTGCTTTGTAGGAAGTCCAGAAAAAATGAGTGACTAAGCACCAACTAGCCACATTTGGCCCTGTAGTGGAAACCAAGTATTAACCCTTTAGGTGAAATCACTACAACCCACTCTCCATTTTCCCTTTGTGCTCCTCACTGTCCCACGACACAGAGAAACTCCATTAAAGCTCCCCATTAAAAATCAATGAGGAGTACATGGAAAACTTCACTCACTAAGACCAACAACTTAATGTGTTTAGATCTCGATTACTGAAAAAATAAACTGTCACACAGACATACATGCACACATACGGCCAGCCTGGTGTCAACCACAGATGTACAGGCCAAACATGGTGCTACTGCACTGTGATCAAGACCAGTCTTTCTTAAACAAAACCTCGAGACCTAAAACAATAAACAGAGCTCAGATTTACATTGATCTGAAGTTATATGACCGTGCCTTTTCTTCATTTATCATTTCCTCTCCCATTCCCTGGATTCCCTGGCTAGAAGATCTGCTTCCTGTCTGGTGAAGACTTGGAAATTAACAGAGACTGGGTGAACTCTGCGGGACCAAAAGCTAACTTTTCTCTGACTATGGGCTGAATCATTCATGCGGCTTGTGAAACTATGTATTTTGTTCTGACTCTTGTGTTGCTGAATGTGTTTTGAGCAGAGAGCAGAGCGGGTAGGACAACATGTAGCAGAACAACTGGTGCGCAGCAGACAGTGTGCATGTGTGTGTGTAGAGACCATGAAAGACACAGAGAGCTATCCAAGGCCTTTCATCGGGACAATAACATTTGAGTCAGTGCACTCTAAAACTGAAGCCTAGAACACTGCTTCTCAACAAGTGTTGCAAATGCATTTTTCACTGCTCATATCATATCCTAATGCTTACTTTTCAGTCCTGATCCATAAATATTTTAACTGTCATTCTGACTGATATTTAACTCAGTTTACTTACTTTGCTTTGATTTCTGTAATGCTACATGTGGCTATCAATATTTTAGTTTTGAGAAAAAACTGGTTGTGAGCCATGAGACAATCATTTAACCAGAAAGTCACAGGTTCAGTTTCTGCAACAGACATTATGCTATCTGTGCATAACACATTAAGTGCTCAATACAACATGATTCCTTAATATAACATGCAGTTATTGGTCTTAAATCCAGACTCAGTGATTATCTGATCATCCACAATGGAGAGACACTGATGTGTCACAGAATGGTTGCTCAAATGTTGGGACCTAAAAAATGAATAACAAAAAATGATTCCCTCCTATTAAAATGATATATAATCAAGGTTTTCCCCATAACATAATCTAGACGCATGTTTCAAGTAGTTGTAATTTAAATGCAAATACACTTTTCACATATGCTTATAATATGATAATAATGTGGTTATAATTCACTTCAAGTAAAAATCAAAAACATGGAGAATATATAGGATTTTCCAAAGCATCTGTTACTGATTGCTAAGCAAGACACCACATTCACGTCACCCGAAATGTTTCATCATGTATGATGATGAAACATTTTTGATGTTTTTATTAGTACTTGCTGTCAATAAGCCAGGAAAGGTTGATCGATCGCATAAATCAGAGTTTGAATAGATCTCGACGGAAATCATGGTCAAGCTTGAGAGCCTATAGCTTCCAGTTGTGCTTGGGCACTGATGTCATTTCACGGCACCTGCATCTCGTTATATCAAGGAGTGGTGCATTGATCATGTGCTCTTAGCGCCTGCCTAACAAGCTCATCGAGAAACACAACAGATTATTAAAATCAACATATCATAAATTTTAATGAAGACATCATCCCGAGCCTTTGCAGCTGAAGCTTCTAATGAAACAAACAACATGAGACTGTGTGCCAACTGGGCTATTGGACATGACTCTGCTGCCAGAGGCGTATTAAGACAGACATACTGTAGTGTAGATAAACATCCCCTAACCCCTCATTAGGCTAATAAAGCCTGGTGAATAACCTGAGGCCATGGATGATGGAGCAGCAGCCATTTACAACTCTCCAGGATCAAAGCAAGGAGGCTCTGTTTCGTGTGTGTGTGTGTGTGTGGGAGAGAGAGATGTGGAGAGAGAGGCAGAGTGAGCTGACAGCCGGCTCAGCCTGTAAGGTTCAGTCAGCCTAGTAATCAAGCGTTCCCATGCACGAGACAGTCAACACAGCTGCTAGCGAAGTAAAGGGAGGGCCATTGGTTACGTGCAGACATGTTTGACTCAGCAAGCTAAGGAACATTTCAGCCTCATTGTAAATCACAAAATTCTTCTGCCAAAAAGGCTCTTACCTTAAATGTTTTCCTCTCAACAACTTTTTCTCCTGTTGTTTTGGATTTGGGGGGGGGGCAACAAATCTCTTTGTATGTGCCGTGTATGTTTGTTGAAGAAAAACATCGGAGATCAACAATTTACTGAATCCACCGCTGATGGAAACTTCTTGATAAAGTGGGCTGCACTGACAAAAGGATACTCAGCCTTGAACATAAAATCCTAAAAAAATCCATAATTTATATGTTAATTCTCATTGAGCTCAAAGCCATGATACCGCTGGGTCCAACCATGACATCTGCTGACTGTAAGCATTACTGCAATTGGTGCGAAACACTTAATTTAAACTTTGCTGCAGCTTTTGAGTTGCACTGAGTTCATTGTTGCAACTTAGGATATCATTAAGGGCACAATACTGGCATACCCTGCCAAAATCATTATTAGGTCTTCATGCCATTGCAAAAATGTACACTAGTTACTTATGTGCTCGACTATACCACAGATGAGCTGATACAAATTTGATCATTACTTTTAAAAAGGTGCAAACGAATCTTTTCCAGTTTTACTAACCTTTGCCATTTAAAAACAAGCAGCAGACAGAAAACATCAACTGTCTTATTCATTTTAGGTATTTTGGATTGTCAGCTACTTAACCTTGAGTAACACATCTTCCATGAGAAACACTGAAAATCAAATGAGAAAGAAAATGTATTTACAGCTGAAACACAGCTGTTTACCTGAGTCTTCCTGGGCTGGTTTGGTCCAAATTGAGCATCTTGTGATACTGCTTCCTACCGCAATTGCACTGCAACCTGATATTTGCGCATTTTTTTTTTGTTTGTTTGTTTTGACTGAAAGCATTTATTAGTTTTATGCACATCTCATCATAACAATGACAAACTGCACCGCCATAAAATAAGCAAAGGATGCCACTTTTCATTTGACAAACCTTATGGACCATATGGATCCCCTCTTCAACACGTTTTTAGAATTAGAGCTGGCACTACATTTGATGTAAAAATGTGTCTAGATATCAAAAAACTCTGAGACGGCTGTGAGGCTTCACGACCACGTAGCTGTTGGCAACAAAAGATGAACAGACCGGCGCTGAAGCCTTCTGTCCTTCAGGATCAACAGACCCTGCCCATGTTACAAAACAAACCCAGCTGCAAATTTTCTTACTGGGCTCCAACACGACGATCTCTCTCTCTCTTTCTCCCTCTCATACAAACACACACACACACACACACACACACACAATAATAATAAATGAATAGAGGAAGGCGTGCACACACAAGCTCTTAGACATGTAGGCCTAAGTGCATACTCACATCAAAAGGTGCACAACTTAGCACACACATACACACAAATAATAAAACACAAAAGCTACCAAATGCTACCCATGCACACATTCACACATACATATATAAATACACATATTCACACATTTGTCTGCTCTGCTACATAGCATGACAAGACAGACAATGTGAAAGAAAGAGGAGGACGATCAGCCTGGCCTCCAACTTGAACCTGCGAGGACTCTTTGTGAACAGGGAGAGCTGCTGGCTGTCTGACACGGCCCTGAAAGCCTTTCAGCAGGTCAGGTCAGAGGGAAGGAGAGAGAGGGAGATTGAGTGAGTGCAAGAGAGAAATGTGTCTGTGCGTGTGCATGTGTGGGTGTGTGTCAAAGCAGGAAGCTAAGAGAGACCTAAGTCGCTGAGACGTGTGAGTCTAAATCTATACTTCGGCATGAAGTCATTTGTTGGAGAGAAAGAAACACAGTTCACCCTTTACAACTGTTTACACACATTTTCTTGGTGGGAATAATTTGCAAGCAGTTATACAACTTCATACAATCACCATTATCCAAGAGGTGAGAAGAGAATGACCCTTTGGAATGGACAGACTTACATAAATGGGAATGGCAGGTGTGAATTTGTCAGTCACCAGTAATGAGTAGGGTGTTCAATGTGGTGTGTGCTTTTTAGCTCAGACAAGCTATTTCTTCCTGGAAAATGAATCCATCTGAAAGGTCGGTAAGCTGCAAGCCGTAGGTAAACACCTTCACCTTTCTCGCTGACCCAGTTGTAGCAAGGTGAAGAATAAACATGCTCGACTTTTACCGGAGGCCTGTCTGGGCTTGCCAGACAGAGTGAGACAGGGTGGGGGGAAGGAAGAGGACAAGGAACAGGCTCTTTTCCTCCTCTGTAGCTCCTAGCATTGTGCTGCTGTCCCTTGCACATTTTCTAGCCTGTTTGTGATTATGAGACACACATTGATATTTTCTTCAGTCACCCTAATTGTAAATTATTCCTTGTACTGAAGGGAGCGTGGATTGACTTTGGGTTTATGATCAATATGAGGCTTGGCCGATTATTTCACATGATTTCACAGTAGGTCATCGAAACAAATAATCATCAGCCCCACCATAATTCATAGCACTGCTCGTGGTGCATCACTTACCTCATTTACTCCTTTTGAAAATAAAGTCTCATTTAAAAAATAAATTAATTTAATTTAATTTAAAAAATTCCAATGTTTCACATTAGCTTAATAGCTTGCTGGATATGGGATTTGCAGAGCTACCACATTCTATGGAAAGGGAGGGCTATCTAGTATTGGGTTGAGTATATTGTACAAGGTCCCTGACAAAAATTGAAATTGAAACCCAGGTTTCATTCAATCCTTCAATCCTAAATATAAAGTAGCAAACAAAATAAGATGTCTTACCTGTAGGATGACAATGGACCATGCTCCCCACCTATTCATGCGTTCAGATTCTCAATCTCTTTACAGCAACGGGTAAATCTGTGGGAAGACACAAAGACAGTCACTTTTTTTCCCCCTGGAGATCAACAAGAACCAAAACAGAGAGCTCAACTGGGATTGTTGTGGGACAAAGTCCAAAATGACCCCCAGGCACCACTGTGATGAAAAATGAGGAGGGAAAACAGTGAGTTACTCATGCCTTCTCATTATGTCTAAGCATCGCTGTGATAGACTGTTCACTCCAGTTTGTACATGATGGCATTTCGTGGGTTTCAGATCTCCAAATAAGGGCTTAAAACCTGTTCGCCACTCAGTGTATAATGTCTCCAGAAACTATAAATGAAAACCATTACACTTAGTCCAATTGTTTAAGTAACCCTCTCTCTTAATCTTTCTTGCATTTTCCAAACAATTCATCCAGGGTGTTGATTAATGGTGCAGCAGCACTGCACCAAGAATGTGAAAAGTAGGACTTCTAAAATTGTTACAACTGTACCTTGTAGGAAAACACTTAGGGCTAATTTTCCATGAAAATCCTCTGGAAACGATCAATTCAAAGCTTGCCAGCTATAGAGACTGGCCCACAAAACAAGCAACAGGAGGGAAATTGTTTTAATTGGCAGGGAGGAGTGGAGAAAGAGAGAGAATGTGACACATGCCCCCTGGGGTTTTCAAAAAGAGCTCCTCAGGACCTTTCCGAGCATAGCGGCTGCAACACACACACACACACACACACGCACCATCAGACCACAACGCAAACAACAACACACACATGTTGTGGTAAACCTACATATCTTTTCCTCAACCACCTTGACCTTCCAGCTGGGAGGTCACCAAACTGCCGGGTCCTCTCAGTCCGTTAATAAGGTTTGGGGAGGTCACTTAATGGTGAGGATTACAAATACTGACAGAACAACAATTACACACACACACACACACACACACACACACACACACACACATATATACTTTATTCTGTACTTGTGAGGTAAATTCCATTGAATATTGTTAATCCAGACCTTCATCAGAAGCTTCATCAGTATAAACCTCAGCTGTATAGAGTAGAATGAATGAATGAACTGCTGTGTCTGGCTATAAAGTGGTCAATCCCACATACAATTTCAAGACACTCTTACAGAAAAACCACCAATAATGAATAAAGTAAAAATTTCATAAATTTAATATAACTGAATTAATATCTGTTTCTAGTGAAATGTGAGGTTTGGAGGCCATGGGACACAGGCGGATGGATAAGAGCCTAATATAAGCAATCCATCCATATCCTTCCCTCTCCAGTTTCTTGCAGATAGCTTGATATTTAACATACAGAAAAAAAAATCTGATTGATTAACCCTGACAACATCCTGAACAATGATTACTGTATTTACTATTTTCCCACTCCTTCATTTAACCTAAAAAAAGACACATATTTCACAGTAAGGAGAGGAGGGGAGGAGGGGAGAGGACTAACAAGAGGAAACGAGAGGTGATGATTTGACTGGTAAGGAGGAGAAGAGATGAGAAGGGCAGATAGGAGGTGACGGAAGACTATGTGCTCCTGCCTGTGACGCCAGCTCAGGAAGGGACAGGTAGCCTAATAACAGGATTATGATACGTCCTAGGCTAGGGCTAATGGTGCCCCAAAACAAGAGGGCCTTTCAAAACCAACATATGGTCCACATCACCAATTACCAAGGTGTGCTACGACAGGGAGAAGATGAAGAGAGTGGTAGCCACTGAGGGGGTTAAATATGGACAGATGAGGAGAAAGGGGACTTTTAGTTAATTTAGAGTAATGACCTGAGGTCAGAGGGTTCTAGTTAACCCACTGTAATGGTTGTAAACTCAGTCCGCCTCAGTTCAACAGAGGTTCTTACCCCAACTCCCCCGCCTCACATTGTTGAAATGTGAGAGTAGACAACAAAATTATTAAAAGATGGTCAAAATAACAGAGAATTCACACATGGACAACACTGCGGAGACACACTTTTGGAGAAACAACTGCTTACAATCCTTGTGTCTTGGCATTCTTTGGGCAAGAGAGTAATACAAGCTTGAATTTTGTGGTCTTAATAAATAGCAACAAAAAAGACGTTTTAATGAAGAACATGTTTCCTGTGTATTTTTCTTCACATACTCTGGCTTTAAGTTCTATGCATATCTATCATGTACAGTGTGTCCCATGTGGTAAGGAACAGAAAGGAATGTTATTAATTTTTGGCAAGGAAATAAATCTGGTTTTATATCTATTACACAGACAAACTAAGGTAAAAGGAAAAACTATGCTCAAGGACAAACACAAAAGATGTGATTATTTCTAAAGGAACTACACAAGTGAGTTATTAAGATGATCATAGATTGCTTCATCAATAACCAGGCAAAGATACTTCAACCAGTCCAGTTTTTGTGGGAGCTTTATTTCAGAGATCGGAGTTTCTTACAGCAAAGAAATGTCACTAGTTTTATATCACACATCAGCATGTGAGATATAAAACTTTGGGTCCTACTCAGCAAAATTACTGATTCATAGAGAATTCCTGTCCTGCAGAGGAAGAACAGGACACGCAGTAAGTGAAATAAGGTAAATGAAGAAATCCCAGTAAGATTACTCCGAAATATCAAGCAAGAATAAAAAAAAGGAGAAATTATATGACAAGTATAGAGGTTACTAATGAAGCTTGTTTAAATTATATGCTTTCCACTTTCAAAATGCCCACAACCTCTGAGGAACAGCTTACTACAGACAAATGACTATAGTGTGTTGAAGGCTTATGTGTTAATTTAGTTTAAGTCCCAGAAAGACCTAGGTTGACCCTAATTAATTCACACACACCCATCTACGAGACAATTCCCATCTACTCTGATTCAATGGTAGGCCCAGGCCCAGCATCTATGCGCCAATTACTCCAATAAGGTTTGGCTCAAGTCACAGTCAACTCTCATTTCCAGGAGAGTCACTCCAATTCTGTGGATTCAAATCCAGGAATCTCCCTCCAAACATGGAAATCCCTCCAGGACTTTTGTGTGAAGCCAGGGTTGGGGCTGTATACGAGACATTGGCAACAGCACTCTTCCAAGAGGGAGGCTAATCAAAACTGCAAGTAATTATCGTTTCACAACAGGAGGGATAGGCTAAATGGAACAACTTCACAAATTCCTACACCTTTGCACAGTTCAGAAAAAAATGGCTCCTTTGAGTTGGAGAAGACACAAACAATCTGTTGATTCAGTGGCAGAATCCTTTCCCCTAAGCCGCTATTTGTTTTAGCAGTGACGACATGAGGGGAAGAATTCGGGCAATGCCTGTGTATCTCAGGCTCATTTCCTCCAAACGAGAGCCATCTCCAGACAGACAAGACAGCACAGAGGTCTGGTTTATTCCCGCGGCTCAAGCTCCGGGACGGCCAGGATCCTGTGGCCATGTTAAACACTGGCATTCCTTTGCTGTGACATACACACATTGTTGTTAGTGCACCCATACACATGCACACATACATCCAGATATAATAAGATATACTAAGTCGTAGACACATGTGGATAGAAGCATGCCAAACACACTCACACCAAACCCCTGGCTACATTTCTCATCCATTCCCTCGGTAACAAAATCCAAGAAGGAAAAAAGGTAAACAACAAATCATCTTGCCTGGATGCAATGAAAGTGTGTTTGTGTGTGTTTTACTCTCTGAAGAAGCTGAGAAACATGTAACGGCATGAAGCATCTATCCATGCAAAGACTGCAGCACTTCGCCAATCAGATGTAAACTGAATTTTCCACCAATCTGAATAGACTGCCACAAAGATAAAAATGCCATCACTCATCACTTGTTGGCTCTGTCTGTTTAAGGAGAAGCACCTAAACTTGATTGGCTCTTAAGATAATAAATTCATCACAAGGTGCTCTGAGTTAAGAGAGGAACTATCTTTGAGCACACCCTAATCCCTCCTCTATTTTGTTTTTCAAAGAATATTTTGAGTTGTACTTTGAAGGAATGGCTCACAGCCTATAGGATTCAAAAGGGCTTACTATCTTGTCGTGAACAAATGGAAGTCTCTCCCAATTGTAAGGGATCAAAGTAAACTCATAACTGCCCTGCTCTCAAGTAGAAAATGAAAAGCGTGAAAAGCCAAAGCACGCTCTCTCTGAGATGGGATCAAGTCAGCCTCAAGCGGCCTTGAGAAAACTCTGCTTGTCCAAAAGCGGATCTATGCCAAGAATTACTGTGGCACTTTGCCTTTCTCTCTCCCTTTCTCTATCCCTGCTTGATATTTTCCACTGCTAGGTCAATTTTACCCTGCCAGTTTACATGCCAGTAAAAGTCAATATGTGATGAAAAAAGCATAAATGAAAGAGCACTTAAGGATGCTTTTTAAAGTGCTCCACAGTCAAGGACACTAAAAAAAAGTGAAAAGGCCCGGCTGAGGAAGCAGATTAGCAACCTCTGCAGTTCATGGATGTCTGCCAAGAATCATCTATCCACTCCTCACCCCAGTTGTGTCTTATTTCAGCTGTTTGATTTCATGCTAGATATGTAAATTGTCTCTGAAAGTGACACTGCAGCCTGACAATCAGTGCTTTAAGGCAGCAAAAAAATGGAAAAAAAAAATACGCCTGTATCAGATGACATGAGGTTATCATCATGGGAAATCTCCAGTGATGAAAGGAGTGGAGTAGAGGAAGAGAAGCATAAGAGCACAAGAACAGCAAGACCAAAACAGTAACAATTTGTAATAAACAAATCAAATGATTACAGCACAGGGGACTGTGTTAAAAGGGATGAATGCCCTTTTGGAGTAAAACCATCTCCAAGAGTTAATCCTATTACATACTGTACTAGCTGCCTGACTGAACATGACTACTGGAATACCTTCACCAGTGGTAAAACACACACAGATGAAGTGCAGGAAAGTGTGTATCCACCCACACACCTGCACCTTCATTCAAGTTTCAATACCACATACATCATCTTTTCCAAGATAAATAAGAGAATGGCAAATTAAGTAGATAATATTAAGTACATTGGTATATGCTGGGTCAAGGAACTTTTCTTTCACAAGAAAGAAAAACTTATCAGACAACACGCAAGTGTGGTATGTGTGAGTACCAATAAATCAGTTATTAACATGAATACTATTTGCACTCAAAGTCAAAAGTTGCTTTACACAACAACACTAACCCTAAGTCACCTTCTCAGATTATAGCAAGTCCTGAAAAAAGGTTGCAGAGATTTTATGAACATTTGTAAATGTATTAATTATTATGTGATAAGGGCATAACACAGTATTTTTGGGTTTCTTATGAACTGACAAGGTAAGTTCAAGATGCACTGGGTTGACACCTGAGGAGAATCAATCAGGCAGATTTGTCTTGTAGTTCTATTTCTGTTTTTCCAGTGGAATGACAAATGGCAGCTTGAACTGAACAGAGCACATGAGAGGGGGGACTGCCACCCGGCGCCGCTGCAGCTGTTCCTGTGTGCCTTGGTACCATCACTGTTTGTGTTCCCAGGAGAGGCGGACAAAGCGCTTCCAGGTTGAGTGCTAACCTACCTTCTCATTACCAGAGGTCAGCCTGCTGGAACACAGCACTGACCTCTCATGCCAAGGGTTACTGAGAGAAGAAGAGACTGGGAAGGGAGATGAATTGGAGGGGGTAAGAGAGCAGGGGAGAAGGTGAGTGAGGGTTAAGACTAAAAAATCCTCAATCCATCTCATCCTTCAGTTCATTTAACCCCCTCACCCACTTCACGACCAGTGTTAAAGATCTTCCTTGTCTGACATTCCATGGTGTGACAAAAATCCACTTCTTGATGGCTGCCTTTCCTGTGGCTCTTGTTAATGCCCTTTACCGGGAAGTAAGGCTGACTTAAATTCACTAAATAAGGCTGCTGGGTTGAATTTGAGACACTAATTTGAACGTTTTCTTCTGTCACTCCCTCATACTTCCAAGTTTAGAGTTTGGCATTCGGCATAGTCCAGGGTGAATGCCTATAGATGGCATTGCTCTTAGATCACAGCACGCTCATTAGCTATGCCCTGCTGTTGCGTTCACTCAAACCAGACCAAAGATGTGATCGAGTGGAAACTCAAAGAGGGCTAAGGGAGGGAGGAAGAGTGAACTGATATGTTTCCTTGGACAAGGCAGACCTAATAATGACTTCCTGTACTTAGTGAGGAAAACAAAACTAAAAGTGGCACTGCAAACAATGGTGCAAACCCAAGCGCTATCCAAGAACACTGCAATGCAAGGGCCGCAGTGTAATCCATTTTTAAGGTTATGTAGACACCACGGTTATATGTGCACGTGTGTGTTTCAGGGGGGCATGCACCACAAAATCCAACATCTGGATCTTGTAGTGCATGCCTTTGGAGTTTCTGACAGTCTCCTTCTTTGACTCGATTGAGCAAAAACCCCCTCTTGGTCCATCCATACCCCCCCTTACTTGCTTCTTCCTCCTTCTCCTCCCATCCTCCATCCTCTCTCGTTCAGGACCATGTGAAAAATCCCAATTACCAGTAATTCGAGAAGGGCACATGATTTGACATGAACTTGGAATATGCAAAACACAGGAGTCGTGAGCAAGGGCCATGCTGAAATGTGATCGAATGCGTCAGCAGGTTGTAAAAGCGCCCCTCAAGATCAATGTAATTATGAAAGCTTTACGTGCAAGACTTTCCGGACTCAGAAGCAAAGAAGGAGGAGGAGGAGGTGCTGTTAGCATTACGTTCCACCAACAGAGCCCCCTTTCAACCAAACAAGTGGAGAACAAGCAAGGTCTTCCAGCTGCCTTCCATCAACAGCTATAATAGATGAGGGGGAAAAAAGAAGGGACGAAAGAAAAGAGGTCTACAACACCTGCAGGAGGGTGCCAGCAAACAGGCCTGGGTCCTCCAGCCCCACAGTGATGCACTCTATAAATCCTTGTGATTAGCTACAGTAGCAGGCCAAATGGCACTTAAATCAAACCCCAGAGGGGAAATGGCTGTGACCTCGAAGCTTTGGAAATGTAATTTAGGGGCGACTGATCATTACCAAAACAAAGCTTGTTCTGTTTCTCAAGTAAGAGAGGATGGAACGAGGAAGGGAGCAATAGAGGTGTATGGGATGGAGAAGAGGACTTGACAGCAAGTTTACAAAAATAAGACCCATTGTTCAAGTGTTCATGTAAAAAAAGTAAAAATAAGCCCCTTTTGAATAGCAGTTCCAAATAAAGTAACAGTAATCTTAAACTGCGGGTAACTTACTTATTACTTATTATTTTGGGAAGACCTAGGTGTATATTGGCCATTATCTTTCTGGAGACAGCCCAATTTTGGAAAATTGCTTAAATTTATGGTTCCTGCTTTTGGTCCAAAATAAAGACTAGTATTTACCCATTCTTCGTACTTTTCTTAAAAAAATATTTATTCTACTGTGCAACAACACAGGGTTGACAGTAAAAATGAAGGGATGTAGATGGGTAGCTGGGAATCAGACTCACATCTGTGACACTGCACAATCCACTGATCTGTGAGTGCCAGTACACCACAATGTTGGCCAAAACCAGAGCTACCCAATAAATGAGAATGTGATTGACCCCAGAGACGAAGATTCCACGAATCACAATAAAACCCTCCAAGTGAAGTACCGCAGAGGAAGGAGGCCTGAGTCTGGTATGGAGTCTCCAGAGGTCCATAAAACCTGCTGTGTTTACTGTTAAGGGAGGGATGGCACAGCTCAGGTCAGGCCTGACAGGGTTTTGTACAGCTGACAGAGACCAGACTCAGTCACAAAGTCACGTTACGAGCACATCCAATATTTCTCCCTAAAATTTTGAAATAGATCTTGGCTGTGAAGAAACTACATAAAGAGAAAGAAGATCGTACATAATTAGATGGCAGCACATGGTAATTACATAGGATGTACAATACTTCCTGTCCAATTACCCAAGCCTCTGTCAGCCGGATATTGAAAAAAGGCATCTGCAATGCATATACAAATTATTTCTGATGACTTCACATTCCTAGACTCTGGATAATTTTATATGACATTTCCTCTCACTGTTTCTGATTAGGGTGGGACAATTGAAAACACTAGATTGGGGATCAGCGATGGACTCACTGAATGACTGGTGGAAATTTCTTGCCAATTTTCCTGCCCTGTCAAATTATCTTGATATTTGGGTATTTAAAAAGTCATCTAGTGGAAGAGTGTCAGGCCTTCTTCCAACTCCAACACAGACCTTTATAAGAGATCATCCCGCCTTGATTATGAAATCCTAAAATATCAAAAATTCCATTATTCTGGATAATGTAGTTTTGGTCCTGTTGATCTAAGCATGACATCTGCTGAATAGAAACAACATTGCAACTGATTAGACAACAACATCATATTACTTGAGTAAACTGTTACAACTTAAGCTAACGTAAAAACCCTAATTTCGGCATTTTCTTTCTAAACAATGCAGCAAGGACTATACCTGAAACAATTTCTTGAAGTCACTGCAAATGACTTTTGTGCTGCCTTCTTCTTTGTCATTTGTCATTATACCTTCCAGTAAGTATTAAAACAAAATACAAATTAATTTTAAGGATAACTACTTTCTTTCCCCTCACTTTTGCCATAATGATTGTGTTGAAAATGTCATCATGTACTTCACAGTAGAGCTTGCATAAGTCCAGGTTGCTAGGAGCACCGTGGTGCATAAACACCCAGGGTAATGGGTAAACTCCTGAATCCAAGACGCAATTAAATCACATCTGTTCAACAAAATAACACTCACGTTGCAATGTGACCCTCCTACATTCATTGTCCAGTTATTCATTTCCTAAAACTTTATTTAATTTGGCATAAGACAAGTGTGAGCTCATTTGCATGTACAATACTAATGTAGGATTCATTAGATGGTCCTTAATTACAACTGTAAAAAAAAAAGAAAAAAACACGTTCCTAATGATAATTGCCGTTTGGATTCAACTGTTGCAGTAATCTGTTTTCCCTTTAAATCTCCATTACATATTCCCAGTGCCCAAGAGCTATATACGTGGGGAGATCAAATTTTAAACACAATCAATTGTCATTATGTCAAATTGCAATCAATGATGATGTTTAAACTGTTAGCATGTTGGTTTATTGTTTATTCTTTTGTTGTATCCTACTACTATTTGGTACAACACCAGCTCAAATTTTCTCACTAAGATGATTAGACTTTCATTTTATCATCTTTTATGGTTAAGTGATGTGGGCTTGTTGCCAGAGGATTGACAGCTAAAATCCCCTGACTGGCTGGGAATGTGAAGGTCTGGGTGGGGTACATGACTAGCTAAAGCTCTCCCATAGCAACAAAATGGACACCAACAGGGAACAGTCTGTCATCGTCAAGCCTCAACTCCTTACATCTCAGACATACATGAACCCAAACCAGTCCACACAAATACGCACACACAAATACACAAATGAATTGAAAGATAGTGCATTCAGAGGTACAAAAGGACACCAAAACAACCACGCATTCTCACAAACACACCTCAGTTCAAACACTATCCAGACAAATACTCTGGAGTTGCCCTTGACAGCTGAGGAGATCCTGAGAGAGGTTTTCACATCAGCCCTGGCAGCTCCGGACGATCAAGAGTAGAGTCTTACAGGGTGACGTAAGACTTTCACATCCTTGCCAAGAGTTGTGCGTGTGCATGTGCGTATGTATGGGCTCACATGGTTTCAGAGAGAAAGCTATCTGGCTGTAAGCCCCGTGCTTTAAAAGGCCTTTGTTTCAAAAGAAGAGAGGAAAACAACTAACTGGTCATGAGATGACAAGACAAAGCCTTTGTTACAAGAAGTGGGATTCATCTTATGAACATATTTAGAATAGACAATCTGCAATTATGCAACATGACCTGTGTATAAAATACATGCAACACAAATACCTTTAAAATAATGATCTTCAGGCCCTAAGAAACCCATTTTAATTTTTTCCCAGATTCTGCATTTTCTGTTTTAATTTTTCTGAATTCTGTGTTTTACGGTTTAAACGTGGTTTGTAATCAAAAAGTATCTAATCATGTGGTGGATGAATACAGTTTCAACATTTGAATAAGAAAATATTACAAATTTAATAAATAACATGACTTTGTGACACACCACTGCACTTTTTTTTTTTATCAAATAAAGTGTGTCAATTGTTATAAAACTGCCAATGTGGCTGCACTGTTGACAGTTTGTTGAAGTGATGAGCTCTTTTTGCTAGCTGCCATGTTTAAGGGGAGGGGATGTAAGGTACTAAAAATAGGGAAGAAAGGCCCGAACTGATAGACAAGGTCAAGGTAGTACAAGAGCCCCTCAGTTGTCCTGTTGTACAATCCAGGCCTGTGTTAAAAGAGGCCCCATACAGCCTCTGCCTGTACCTGACACCATCATGCAGGGTGAACCACAAACACCACATAACGGGGGCTGAATAGTTGCCAACACTCCAGCAACTCCCATTAGTAAATATACCCCAACACAGAAGCTATAAGGCAGCTTTGCCAGAACTCTTGGCCCCCTCAGCTATTACCCCGAGACTGGGCAGCATCAAATTCAACCATTTGGACCACTGGTCTGCTCCTGGAGCTGCCGGGTACGCCAGGAATCCAAAACAAAATGAGCATTAGTTTAACGCTCTACTAAAAACAGAGAGCTTTGAAGTACTGTTCTCCACATGGGTTACCGTTCAACGTACTCCACCCCCCTCTCCAGAAGACACAACCAAGGAAATGCAAGCCAAATGTTGCCTCAGCTCTGATACGTTGGCATGTATGGCTGTGCATTGTGTGTGTGTGCATCCATGCCTGCTTAAGCTTGCGTGTTTGTTTGTTTGTGTGTTTGTATTCATTCATGTATGTATTTACACTATGTGTGCATGCAGGTATATGTATTCACATAACCTGGTATGCTGCAGACTGAATGTGGTTTCTGTAACTCTTAAAACACATTTAAGAAGGGATATGAAATCATCCAGCTGAGAAAGAAAAACGTCTGGTTCTTCAGCAGCCGCAATGTAATAGACTGAAAAAAAAAGCAAAACAAACATCAACCTCAAAGTTAATGAAATTAAATACACAGTTCAACCACTATTCAATCAAATACTGAAGTTCAGGGAAAACATTAGCTACTGCTCTCTAAATCAGTTTTCCTCCAAGGAGGAAGGAAGAGAGGGTGAGGGAAGGGAGGGATAGAGAGAATGAGAGGGAAGAAAAATGAGGGAAGGAGGTAAAGCAAGAGGGAGAAAGGGAGGAAAAGAGAGACAGGATGAGGGAGAGAGATGACGAGATGTATGGAGGCATGTTAAATCGCTCTGTTTGGCAGTGGCTGTACAGTTGGCCTTTCAGTTCAATTTATGATGAGCTCAGGCTTCACAAAGGTCAACTGAAACAAAAGAAATGGATTAGGCTGACCCTCTGCCACAGCCCTCCGCCTTTCCTCCTTTCATTTCCTAAATCTAGCCATCCAAATCTGTACAGTGACCCAATCAGCAGACCCTCTCGGGTCAGATACTTGGGTCTTGTCCAAGACTGGCCCTTTTCTTTTCTTTCCCTCCCTCACTCCCACCCTCAAAATCCTCTCTGGTTTGTGTCAATCTAATGAAGAGTCTCTTAACTGTTCTGAGCCAAGAAGGCAGATGGAACCCTGGGAAGATTTACAGCAGAGCAGAGCATAGAGAGAGAGAGAGAGAGAGAGAGAGAGAGGGAGAGAGAGAGCAGTAGAGTTGCAGTGGGGAGTTCACCATGCACTCCAAAAACGTTCCTCTGGCTGGCGAGTCCAAAATACGGCTTACAGTTGAACATTTTTTCAATTTATCTCTTATTGAATTAAGGCTTCAGACTCTTGGACGCCTTTCAGGAGGAACACAGCAGACTGAGAGAGAAACAGAGTGAGAGAGAGAGAGTGACAGAAAGTGAAACAGGCCTAAATCTGTGTCATTTTTATTAAAATTGCTTAACAGTAGAGATTATAGATAGATTATATCCACAATGATAGTAGTGATGGGAGGACAGGCCGCTCTCAAGACACAAACTCAGACTGAGTCTGATGAGGAAAGATGAGGTGGAGCCATCTATATGAAAAAGATGAGCGCTGGAGTTTGCATGAGCACCCATTAGATACCCATGCTTCTTGACAAAAAGTTTAACTTATTTTCAATGTCAGTTTACCTGTCAGTTATTTTTTATATGATCTTAAAAATAATGTAAAATGCCAAAGTCCAAAGAAGTCACACTTTAAAATTGTTGCTTAGCAGCCAAAAAAGTTTTGATTTTATTAGGATATGAAACCGAAAAAATTTGAAAATCATAGTATTTTGTGAAACTGTAACCAAGACATGTTTTTATTTTGTTACTTGATAAATTACTATAACGGCCTCCTTATGTGACCACTTGAGGTGTGTTCATGAAATCGTGACTGGAGGAGGTACGGCAGGCATGTTGCACTGCCGTGGTTGTTAAGTGTTATGAATTCCAATATCTGTGCAATAACTGGCAAGGAGTCAATTCAGGCACGATGCCTACACAATAATCATTCAAAATATTCCAGCTAAAATAAGCCTGTATCATTCAAATGTCCAGCAATACCAGCAGTGATCAACAACCATGGCCAGCTGGCAGACTGAATTCATGGCAAACCGGTTGCTGAACGCACCTCAGGTCTGGTTGCGATCAGAGAAGCCAGGGGAGGGAAAGGTTCTCTCTGTAGGGGTTTGGTTGAGCCAGTTCTGCATCTGTGATCATTCACGTCGAGATTTCCATCCAAGCTGCCTCTCAAGTCTGTTGCAGGCAGTGGGCACGTTTTCTGGTATTAATGGGTCTCCACGGTGTCCCTCAAAGCCAAATGGAACCACGGATACTTTGAGCAAGAGGTTCTAGTCAAATAACACATTGTGTGAAGAAACTGCGCAATCACACCAGTTTCATAAAAAAAGTCAGTGAGGAATTGACATTTTCAGGATGGAAAGAGATTTCAAGGAGATAAAAAGTCAAAATAATAGTCTTCTCAAATACTACACCTCTAGGCCCTCTAAAATGAAAGGGCACAAAGGCCTAATTTCTTTTTCCATTCCATTAGTCTGGACATATATCTCTTGGCTACAGCCTTTTGGGTACTTTCTGTATGTACTTTTTGACCCTTTGCTTTTGCTAAGATATATCAATGTAGAATGATTTTTTCACCCAATGGGGAAAGCAGCAACCTCAAGTCCATTCTAGCCAGCTCACGTATAAGGAGTCAGGGAAGCAGCAGTTTGGCATCTTTCAAGGTCCAAAACCCACTGGGTAACTTCAGATTCAACAAGTAAAATGATGTACAGATAACAAAAATATTTTGTGGTACGAGAGGGCTACAATCAACCTTCCTTCCCCACACATTTCTATGGGCAGGAATCCCAGGAAAATGAATAAACACTTTTGTCCATCAGCAATGTTGAAAAATGGAGCCAGTTCAGCTCCAACTCAGATGTAGTATAGATAGTCTCAAATGATGGTTGTTCATCCCCCACAGTGGACCCCAGAGCAGAGAGACATGTAAAATTGAGAGAAAGAAAACACTTAATGAGCACCTGGCTGCAAGGTCATACCGAAAATAGAAAAAAATATCAAGGCAGCCCACTTTTTTCTCATTTAATGGACCAATTTTTACTCAACGGAGACAAACTTACCAGCCTGAGCCAAAATTGACCAGCATTTGGCTGGTACTCTGGGGCTTTTTTCCAAACTAGTCAAAACCATATGTGTCCATGTTTTAGCTGTTGCAGGGGCCAGCTGGCAGGGGCCTCGGGGTCATCACTGTCCATCAGAAGAGCCATACTGATTCCCAAGATATGAATCTATTTTTTGCCAAATGATCGTACTGGCAAACATTTAGAGCTGCACCAGCCAATGTAATTTCTTAGCTGCCAAAGCAGCTTTAACCACTGAGAAACCAATGCTTGCTGCTTATAATATGAATTCCAACCAATTAAAAAATGTCAGCATTTGGTTGATGCCATTTGCAATTTTAAAAAAAGAAAAAAAGACTGCAGTTATTGAGAAAAGACATCGTTGACCCTGTCACCAAGCACCTGTTCACAACATGCTTAAGTTCTACGAGCTATTTCTCCGCTTCCTTCCCCCTTCTCCTTTCCCGCTTCCTCGCTCTTCCTCCCCCTTCCCCCTTCTCTCTTTCTCTCTCTCTCTCTCTGTGCATGCTTTTGCAGTTTTTTGAACTGTTCCGACAGCTCAAGATTATTGATTTCCTTATTCTGCTTATTCTTTGTCCCTCTTTTCCATTTCATTTGAAAATCCAGCAGGAAATTAGTCCCTATGTGAATAAAATCGAAAGAGGTCACACAACAACAGCAAAAGATCTGTTAAAATCCGGTTAAATGTATTTAACTTGATCTCTCTCCGGCCAGGAAACAAGGGGTAAAGTTAGTAAGTGACTGAGAAAAAGTCTGCTGGAAATCAGAGGTTAGGTGTTGAGAGCCCCGGAGACTCAGCGATGAGTTACATATTCCATATGTCCAACATTACTCAACTTTGGCTCCCACTGGCTCCTATGGGGATGAGCCCTTGCAACCACTGAACACTAATGTGCTGCCAGAGAGCAAGACTTCTGAGCACCTGTACTATATTCTCTGTATAGTGTGAGAAATAAAAAAGTTAGGGGTGGGTGTGGATGTGCATGGGAATGGGGTGAGCGCCAAGTCCAAGGCATAAAAGGGCAGAGGAGGTAAAAAAAAAAAAAAAGAAAGAAAGAAATAGCTGGCTATACAGGAGAAGTGGTCATTCTGATTCCCCTTGGCATTCATTTTTAACTGACAAACTGATTTATAGTCTCCCTGTGTTTCAGTCTTCAGGCAATCACATCAATGTGACAACAAGGCAAAACAGAGAATATATGATAATGCACACAGACGACATTGATTATATTTTGGAGGAAACATAGATTTACAACAAATTTCAATTAACAGTATTTTTTCATGATATAGTTCCGATGTTTGTATCACCCTACATCATCCATGCTTTTCTTCCCTCCCATCCAAGCTGAAGGTGACACTGCCCTTCTACAATGCCTGGAACAGTTGCCCATGTATCATCACACTGACACCTGGCCAGAACAGTGTGTCTTTAACGGCCTGCCAATCCATTAACTGTCCTCCCCTATCAAATGGATCCTTGGCTGTCAATGCCAAGAATCAATGTTAATGATATTACGTAAAGCTGAGACGGCAGGACCAAAGAGAAGGGACTGATGAACAGAACGCCCCCTATAAAGTAGATTAGTTTGTCTTGGCTGTGTGATTGATTAACACTGCCACCACCTCACATGCGCACATCTACAAGTTTACAATCCATGCTCAAAATGGTATGCAATATTGCAGCTGAAACCTATCCATTAAAATCCTTAATTATCAACTATCAAGTAAAACAGAACAGAGCAGGGTGAAATATTCTGAGACCAAAAAGAGGAGAATGAGAAAGAAGAAATTACCCAATTTCACCCCATGTGAAGGCAAGACAAGCTATCTCTGTAGCTTCAACAATTTTACATTTATTAAAACCTTGAGCTCCATTATGCATACAGGCCTCAGTGGCAGGACATTAAGTTGGGCAAGGGGTAACTGAGCCTCTGTTGGGGAGGCATATGAGCCAAATATGATTCGACAAGGCCCAGAGCTCCAGGGTCAGACCGCAGCCAGGAACCCCGTGTCCCAGGGAGGGAAGCCCTGTTAGGGAGGGAGGTGTTCTCTCAGCCAGTCGGCATTCTCCAGTTTGTGCAACAAATCCTAATGAGGCTTTTCTCTGTGGGGGGAATGATGGCCCTGTCTTTGGAGATCTGTCTGAGGAGCTAAACAACCTGGGATAGATGCAGTCAAGCAACCCACTCGCTCTCTCTCTTGCTCGCTCTTTCTCACACACACACACACACACACACACACACACACACAGAGCGCACACAATGTTGATGAGGTGAAGGAAGCCAGGAGTGTTCTGCAGGCCAAGGCATGGCAAGGGATTAAAATGTGTCGACCCAAACCATCAAGACATGAAATATTAACAAGCAAATTCAGGCTGATATGTGAGCAATTGCCTGTAGCAAAATATCTCTTTGGCTGAGCTACTATAAAAAAATATGTTAGAAACAGCAGGCTAGTAATGTGCATGTGGACTTAAGAGCCACAAGTGAGATGAGTTTACAAATGGCCCTAACAGTTTTACATCTGTCAAATATTTACAGAATTTTACAGCTGCCCTGACAAGTAAACGTAACAATTATCCAACACTAATTGACAGAGGAAGAAATCCTGTCTACATTAAGGAACTGTTCAGAATAATAAGTACATTACATTACTGTAATAACATCTACCCCCGTAAACATGTGAGGCATCAACGTCAAAAGCAAATATGTACTGGTCTTCATCTGTGGTTAATATCATACACACTCAATATAGACCAATCTAACTTACTGAAAAGAGACACGGGACAGAAAAAGTTCATGTTCAAAGACATCCCCATTTTTCTGATCTCTCTTTGAAGTCAGTCCACCTGAACGGCATTAATTCATTTTTCCTTTCTGTGCCTCTTCCTTTTCCTGGGGAAATCTGTGACGGTGATGGTTTGTAGCAATGCTCAATTTAAAAGTAAGATTTACCATATATTACAATGATGCACTCTGACAACTCTATTGACTCCAGTCCACATTTTTTGAGGGAGAGGGGAGGGAATAAAATAGTGGCACTAATATGCAACACCTGTTCCTTTTCGGTATCCCCCAGTATATCAAATATACAAACAGTGACAGCTGTGGTGCAGGCAGTGGTATGGCAAGGCTCTGGGCTCTGGCTATGCGAAACACAGAGACAAGGGTTACTGCACCGGGCACTACTTCTTCCTCAGGGTCCTCGCCAGGTCAAATAGCTGAAAGCAGAGTGTAACGTCCAGTGCCTGTAATATTTCACATATGCCTTTTGAGTAGCACCACACGCTATCGATTTCTCCCGTCTAAGGCCCAGGAACCGAGAGGAGAAGGGCCTATCGGGCAGCCTGCTTTCAATTATGGGGTCCATAAAGACACTCTGACAGGAGTTGATGTGATGGATGGCCTGCAAGATGTCATGATATGATCCATGCCCCTGCCTGCTGATGCTTAAGGCTTCCTGGTGGGATCATCCACATGCCAGAGGCCGACCCAAAACCCAAGTTCAGCTGTAATCAAAGGAAGGGGGTAATTATGAAATCATTAGCAAGATTGGGCTGGAGGATTTGTCCACATACCAAAATGAAAGATTCCTGGGCAGCGACAAGTATAGCAACATAAATACTTTAGTAAAACATTCTCTCTGCAGTGACATTAATAAAGAAACATTGTGACAAACCATCAGTATAAATATGAATTCTTTGTCTTCCCTCTACAGGCTTTCTCCTAGTTTACTATCTGCATTTAAACATAAGTATTTAATGCAAGGACAAACACTTTTCTGGGGTCAAAGTGCCACTAAGACCACGTGACGTTTATAAAAAGAGGCACGCAATCCAATCTGCTTCCCTTCCTTTTACTCTCATGGTCACACTGACTTCTCCATTAAGAACTCCTGGCTGCTTATTTACCATTCAACAAGAGGAACACTGAAGTCAAAACAGTGCAAGTGTTAGTCTTTCAGCTCAAACCAGCACCACTGTCAGAGTCACCTTCACACTGACAGAAAAGAGAGGCTGGATGATCAAGGATCATGACCACGCTGAGATTTCAAAACCTTAGGCTACCTGGTTATGGCTAAAATGACTGATCACGATTAATAGTCTTGATGATGTGAAGACTATAATTATTCTAATGAACAATATGTATTGTAGAAATTAATATTCCCTTATGTAATGTTACACAGTTAACAATGCAGCCACGTCCGATGTCACACAGATTATGTTGGCAAATAATCACACTGGTGATTATTTGAGTTTACACTGGGAATTGAATTTCAACATGATGAGTATTTCAGGAAAAATATTTTGTTTTCTATGATGCTAAAAGTGAAGTATTGAACCTAAAAGCACTATCAACCCTGCTTATTGAAACTGAATCCTTTAGAATCACTTTTTACACCTTTTTACATAATCTGCTGAATAAATAGGACAAACAAATTTTCACAATCAGAGCCCTCATTAATTTTAGCATGATGTTGCACTGGTAAGTGCTTATTGATCACATCTGTGTATTTCCCTTAGTCAAAAGGACAGTATCACAAATAATGCATTTTGCTGAGCCTGGTAATAAAACTCAAGCCTAACGGCAATACAGTAGTCTAATAAAAACAGATCATTAAAATAAATCAGCAATGAAACTACTAAAGCTATTTTCAAAAAAATATTAATTGTAACAACATTGTACAGCTACAACATCCAGTAACAACAGAAAAATATACAGCTGTCAGATGACATGAGTAAACCTGAACTATGTAAAGTGACTATGAGAACTTGAAATAATTAAACTTAAATAGCTCAAAACATGTTCAAAAGTACTGTTCTAAACAAGGACAGGTGCTGTTTCAATTCTATTATCTGGTTCTTGGTTAGTCATCACAGACTTTCTTGATTCTGATTGGTTCACAGCTATTAACAAGGTTTCTGACTGACCAACATGTCAGCCCCAACTAGGCAGATGCCTAGTAAATATAGAGTAGACAATGGGATTGTACAACAGATGTGGCTCAGTCTAATTAAACAAGCTAATGAAATTAGCAGAATTTGTAGCCTCAGCCTGCAGTTTAGATATTGCGTATGTTCAAACTGTGACTTCCATTTTGACTCGATTACCAATGAAGCTGAAAGCTGTACACAATCGAACAAACTGAACAGAATAATGTGTTTAGGGCTCAGTGATATGGCCAAAAATGTTACAAGGATAAAATGCATTATTTCAGCTGATATCAATAATTATTTCAATTTCAACTGAATTATTATGATGTCACATTTAAAGACTAAGTTTTGCTTCTGTGGGAAATGTGAATGAGCCAGAATGCTAATAATTAGCATTATGCTAAACTGTTTTAGCCACCAGAACAACACAGTTTGTGTCTCCTCACTCATGGCCTGGCATGCAACCAGACCTTCCTCTACTCTTGCCATATGGTCTGTGTTTTAAGTTTACAGATTGAACATTTTTCATATTCATACGGAGGAAAAATATCCTGCAATAATTATTACAATTTTATTGCCCAGCCCTAGTGGTGTTTTTAAAAATATAGGTTGAAACACCAGTCCATACTTTGTGGACCTGTTTCTAACAGTTTCCTGCAGATTAGAGCTAAATTATCCTCCCAGGGCAAGATTTAATCTTTGAAATTCCAGTTCTGGACTGCATTTCATCCCAACCATGGCAATCATTTTTCTTAAGAATCTCAGACTCATCTAAATCCATGTCCCTGAATGGCTGCACAAAAACAGATTGTGAAAAGCTTTCCCATCTTAGAGCCAGGAGGACATCCCTCTTTGAGAAATCTTGACTTGATCTTTGCAGCCAGCCTGTCAGCAGTAAAAAACACAAATCCATACTGTGTAACAGTCTGAGGTCTCTACAAAGAGAGGGAGATTAGGCATGGTGGTGCCACGGGGTCCACAGACATCCACCAATGTCTCCTTCTTGCAACTCAACATCAAAGAACACAGGGCAACGGTTTGAGTTATAGACAGCAAGTGTGCAGTCAAGCCTCCAGTGGCACCCAGCTCCCGGTCCGATTAACCCCTGTGCCACCCCATGGGGCAAAGTGGGAGATACGGCTCGTAGCTAGTCTGGATAAATTACAACAATAGCAACAACTGCAGTGGGGGCAGATTATCACATCAGCATTCAGCATCGGGACAGAAGGTCACTCAGGGCCAGCAGGACTTTAATGGCTTGATCCCTCAACTCCAGCAAATGCCTGATGCAGGATACAATAAGGGCAAGTGTGTTTCTTTACCTCTGCAAACCTACGGCCTTTTACCTTATTTTAGATAAAAGAGGAACCAGTTACAGAACAAGAGCTTCTCTTCTCTATCTCCCCAATGTTAACGTTATTTGAATAAAATTAAAGGTTTTAAAATTTCACACTTTTGAGTAGACTACCCACTCTCCTTTAAACAATATGATCATATGAGTGTAATGATGTGATATAACAGTCTAAAAATTAATGCTTTTCTACAGACTGGGAAAAAATAATAAAACATTGTAAAAAAAACAAAAAACTTTTAATGCCTTTTGACAATCCCTAACTTAATAATAGGGACCATTACCATCAATTTTAGGTCACCATGTACAATGCTAAAATTAATGCATATCATCAGCAGCTGGACAAGAGGCTATTTGGGCCAACAATTATTATGAAACAGAAGACACATGGGAGCCATTTCAAAGCAATCTAGATTGATGATAATGTCATCAACAAAAGCACAGGGGAACTGGTAAGTAGAGCAACAACAACAATAACACAATGAGTGGTATGGAACAAAAAGTATGAGGAAAAATATTCATCATTGTCAGCATAATCAATTATTTCAATTTTCCACCAAATGGCAACCAGTTTTCACAACTTTATCCAAAGAAACAATGTTATCTGATTTTAACAAAAGCGTTTGTGCTGCAAAAGCAAACCCAAGGCATCATGCACTAAATGTTTCCCAAGATGATCTAAAAACCTCCAAATAAAACTTTGGCTTTGAGTTTCTGGATGCAAATCACTACACAGTGACTTAAGCATAGCAGAAAGACTGATTTAGAAGCAGATAGGATAGCTTACATTCAACATTACATTACTATGGAAAGCTTGTCCAGATAGAGATATGCCAAAAATGAGACGCTCAGCAGCTGTTAAAGCCAGCTGTCCTGTCCAGTTGTCCAATAAGGACCAGAAGGCCAGGATGGAGGGATTCAGAAAATTTCAGAGAGAAAAGGGGGGGTGGGTATAACAGAGAGACAGAAATGATGAGAAGTAAAAGAAAAGAGAGGGAAGTTGAGACAAAGGAGAAAGTTAGGGTGTGTTAAAGAGATGCATAGAGAGAGAGCGAGAGAGAGAGAGAGAGAGAGAGAGAGAGACACCTTTGGCTCACACCCAGCATCATGTTAGGGGTGGGGTGGGCTGTGGGGGGTATCACACTGTATTGTACCAGCGCCCTCTCTGTCCTTGAGGGCCAGCATTGGCTTTTCTAGGTTGGGACGTCTTTGTAAATGACAAACAGCCAACTGCTCCCTTGACTAGCTATTGATCCCTGTTACAGCATGAAAAAGACACAAATTACAGTGGATCAATACTAATGAGGAAACCCAACTGCATTAGTCTGAAAAGATGTAATCAATGGGCATGTGTTATGTAAGTACCATACATGTGATTATTTATAACTAAATCACTCCCTGGAGCCACATTTGGATAACTGTTACACTTTGAGAGGGCGTCAAAATGAATCAGGCAAAACCACTGACAACACATCAGTGATTGTTGCTAATAGAGTGAGTGACCTGATACAGTCGTAAGATAAGTTCAGGCAGACTTGTTAGCAGTATGCAATTGGAGATAGAAACTGCAGCTACACATTATTTTTCATTCATACACATTTTAACTGCTTTGGAAAAAATTAATTGGAAAAAAATCATCAAGTGCATTACACCTTAGTACTACTAATGGTAGCTGGGTGCCTCAAAATGCCTGATAGTGAAGCTATTACAATAAAGACAGTCCTTTCAGCCATTACTGTTGGATTATTTAATATCATGTAGATAAGAGAACCCAGTTAATTTGCTGCTCATGGGAAATCAATTTGTTAAAAAAAACACACAAAACAAAACAGTAAGTCAAACTTGAACTTGGAAGATGATGCACATTGTTTTTAGCACTGGGACAGTGTGTACTTGGAGGCTGAAGTTGTGCAATAGTAAGCATAAGATCGCCCCTTAGTGGCCACATGCAAATGTTTCAGTACTTTGAGGACTGAACAGGATCATATAAAGGTAAAAGTAAGGTACAATTTCAGCTATGAGGGTACAAATACATGCTGGGACAAAAAAAACTTATGTCACAATACATAGACATTTTCATTAATGTGAGATTCAAATTCGGCCTTCAAAACAGGGACATCACTAGTCTTCATGTTAATTGAAAAAAACACATATATTGCAAATTTAATCTATTCTAATAGTTTACAGTGCCACTGCCAAATTAATATATTTCAAAATAAAAATCCATTTTTACAATCCCTGTGTTGTGTGAAAACACGGATTTCTAATTTCATGTTTACCACTGATTGTGGTGTCAAACATAAGTGGCAATCATTGCAAAAGTGAAGTGTAAAGCAGCATTACTGGCAGTGGGAGAATACGTGCGTGCATGTGCTTGTGTTGTGTCCTGCACGCTGGAGTGGGGGTGAAACTGTTGCTAAACATGTTCCAGATACTTACTGCGAATTCTCCGGATGGGCTCTGTGTTTTTGCTTCTTTGTTTCTGACAGTGATACGATGATCTCATCCCACAGCCTCCCAGAAACTCTGATAAGAGAACAGCATTGAACATTGGCAGAAAGCTCTCATCAGTTGTAGATTGTACACCCCTCTAAGAAAACTTGAGAAAACTTTAGAATACTGGTGGAATTTGCCTTGACAGGGGCTGGACAGTCTCATCTTAGAGTTTTTACTGAGGAAACTGGGTGAAACACAAGGTCAGACATTTCCCATTTTGCTTACGGGGGGACAGCTGTACAGGAAGACACAATTCTTTCTACTCTCACCCGCAGCCATCTGTCTGGAAAATGTTATGCCAATAAAATCTGCAAGGCTCTATTTAGTCCCCAATGCTTTCTGACAAAATATTTTACAACCTAATGCTGTCTGGCAAACATGGTGCCAATAAGCAAGCAGGTGTGGTTAAATAAAAGGCTGCAAAAGTTAATCAACAAAGTAAAGAACTGAACCTCTGGCATAAATATCAGGCTTTGACCCTGTTGCCTGTCTGTCCTTCCATTATTAACGAGGTATAATACACTAAAAACTGTTGCTTTGTTCAGCAATGTGGCCCACAGCATGTCGGGCCATGATGCTAAAATGCTTTATAGATGAGCAAAAATAACTTTTTCATTACAATGCTTGGGAAAATCCGAGTGTCTCCCTATTGCAGGCCTGACGGTGTCTCCCAGTCACTGCTTTTTAATAACCTAATCAAGTGAGTTCAGGCACGTAGCTGTTTCTTTGAGATTCAGAAAAGGCCAAAGAAAGCTGACAGAGGCAGAAATATTGAAATGAATGACATTTGAGGACAGTTATAATTGTAATTCTGTGTTGTTGTCCACACCAAATAATCTCCCTCAGTCTGACCCACTGACCCAGTGCTCTTTGCCATTCATTTTCCACTTATGACTCTAAACACTGTTAGCTGGCTCTGTAGCTGCTGGTCACGTTCATATGATGTTGAGCAGCTCTGAGAGGAGGATTACCTTGCTAATGCCTGTGAGAGAAACACTTCCAACAACAAACTAATGGCAAAGAGCTTAACAACTATATGCTAAAAGGTGTACTATGACACTGCTGTACTTTACTACACTGGAGGCTAATTTTCAGTACAGCAGAGCAGGCCATGGAACTGCTGTGTGGCGTACGAAGAGAATGCTGTTTCAGATCATAAATACAGAAAGCAAGAAAAGAAGACAGTCTGAAAAAAAATCAAACCATTCTAATCTGCATCAGAGGAAGTACTTGACAAAAGTGTAGGAGAAGGTGGAGGAAAAAGGAGCATATTCAATTTAGGAATCGAGGAGGCAATAAGGAAGGAGAAGCTATAGTGTGGATTTAATGAAAGAGCTGGAAGATTAGGCAATTTAGAGACTGAGAAGCTAAGGTGGCAGAGAATCAAAGACAGACAGTAATACTATTAGCTTAGGGCCAGATAATGAGTTAATTGGTACTGCAACCACAGTGCCCTTTGCATCACTCCTAAAAGCAGGTGCTCAAATAATTGACTTGAGTAACTTCTCCTGTTCAAAATAAAGAGAGAGTGTTGTTAAAGCTTTTACCTGGAGGGCAAAGACATGTGCTGAGATAATAGACCTGAACACAGCAGGAATACAAGTGCAAGTCTGGCACAACAGTTTTCAAAATGATAACAGCATTCCCAAGTTTTCCATTGCAACACAGTGGCTGGTAAAGCGGAGTGCACTGCCCTGGCATGATTTCCGTGAACTGCTGCTCTCTCAAGCCTGATTTAGGTAACCTCTCATAGTGCGTGAGGGAACACGTAAACATACATTTAACTCATAAAGTTAGTTAGTATTAACTTGGTGGTAAGATGAGATAACCCGTAATGAAACGTTTCTAATTTAAAAGACTATACTACATGGAAAGACATTTGTTAATAGTTATCGAAACTATTTCTGCGGCCAGCCACACAACTGTAACCTAATCAAGCCCGACGATGTACGCTGCTTTCAGTATGAATTCATTTTAGGCTGCAATTTAAGTTATTATTGTAATATTATCATTAAACCATGGGCCTTAGCGTTATGTCAATCACAACTGACTGGCAAGGCAGCTAGCGGTTAGGGTTACCTTACATACCAGTGCTTCATTACTGACCTTGTATCACCACTGTTGAAAGACCCTGCTGTTAAACACGCTATCTCATGGCTGACTATTGTTAGCATTGGACGGCTAGTTTTATTTTAGTCCCGTCGAAATAAGCCAGCTAGCTGAGTTAATGTTAACGTTAGCTGACTACCGTTACCACCGCTAGCCAGCTAACATTAGCCTCGCTAACCAAAACAGCTGGCTAACAACAGCGGTTTCTCCGTGGCTTTTCACCACCGAGCAGCATTATCCCCCCATGGCCACACGCTACGTATTAAAGCAAACTCACGGAGAGGTAGCTAAAAGGTGAAAAGGCAAAGTATTGATGGTCTCCCTACTTTAGTTTGTCCAGGTGATGTAGCCAGGCATCAAACCATGTTGGATGGGCAGCTGCGCACTGAGCTCCTGCTCGCACTGGAATTCCATCAGGAGGCTTGTGGAGAAGAAAAGAGGGAACTTCGAAGGGCACTAGGCAGGGAACAATATCCCCTGAGTGAGAAACCACTGTGTTCCTGCATCATGCAAAACTAGGGCTTTTGATGTTTCTGCATCACTCAGCAATGCATTTATAATTACATTATAATCGGCTACTTTTTTAACTCTTATGATATCAACAGTATGTTAGGAGACAGCAGTCCTGTTACTGTGGCTGATACTAATACTGTATACTTATATTCTATATACTTATAACTATAAGTATTTCTATAGTTTGTTTTTTGAAATGATGAGATTTCTGAATCCTTTTATAGTAAAAGCTATCAAGAGACCATTTATTTATCACCCAAAGAGGTAAATACATGGGGGTTGTGGATTTACACATATATCTGTGTTTGTTATGGAGTGTGTGGGTGTGGGTGTGGTGTATTTATGGCGCTTTCTCTTACGACTGGCCCACAAATGTATAAAAACAAATTGAGCCTCATTTCTATTCATTAGAGACATTTCACTTTTATTTTAACAAGTCTATATGTCATTACTCAGCAGTTATCATCTGTTAACATATTCATATGTAGGTACATATTTTTGTTAGTTGTGCAGTTATTATTTATCTCAGCTAGCTATGCTTTCATGTTTTCTGTGTCATCTTATTTCTCCACCACAGGGCTCATGTGTGGTCTCTCTATCTATCAATGCAAAAAAAAAAAGTGTATTTCTGAATTAAAAAAACCTCCATGATTTTATCGAGGGGAGAAGTTGGAGAGAGTTATCACAATATCACAATATTAGCAAGATAGTTTCCAGAGAGGGAGTTTCTTTATTATGTCTTTTTCCAAGTGAGACCATACGAATGTGCTCCAGTTATGTACTACTAGTGTCAGCATTATGAGCATCCTGAGAAGACACTTGCAGTCACAATGTGGAAAAAATAGTAGATATTTTATTTGTATTGGTAAACATGAAGCAGGTTCAACAAAGTGTTCCTGAATATCACAGAGAGAAAGGTAACTGTGAGTCGAAGAAGTGACATTAGTGAAGCAGTGAAGGGACTTACAAGAGATCCTGAGGTTGTGCCATCAATAAAACAGGTCAGGTCAAACAGACAAAGACAGTCTAGTTATCTAAAGTGTGATTGCTTACATTTATTGAAATGATTCGAAACTGTATAAATATCATCTTTTCAGGCAAAAACTACATGTTGTCAGATTGATCACCATACATTTTTGCATAACCAGTGGGTTCTAAAAATGTTTATATGACAAAGAATAGCAGACTTTTCTCAGCCCATAGAGCAGTATGCAGTCTTCCAAATCAATTAAAATACAGCATGTATTGTAATTGCAAAACAGCAATTTGTGTAATTATCAAGGAATCATGATTGGAGCAGAAGCAGTTATGGCACTATTGGCGCGTCTAACGATTGTTGAAAAATCAGTCAGTGTCATTAGAGTAGCAGCATCATGCATGTCACATGTACATGTAGGTTTAGTTCTAAACTCATTTTTCAGTGCAGTTTTACCCGAAATACTTTTTCCCAAAGAGTTGTTTCACAAATAGAAATTCTTGGTGTGAAACAGAAAAGATTGTGGATGGTGAAGTGCACAGGTGTAAGGTGCAGGATGATGTATTGTCCCACTGCAGTGTTCTGGGACAATGAGCAGCATAATGAGGGGAAAAAGAGAAATTGTAGTCCTAGGTAGTACAGACAAAATAAGAACAAAAAGCTTTCAATTTTCCACAGCAAGAATTTAAAGAATGACAATAAAAATAATAATATACAAAACTTCAAAAAGGGAACATGGGAAGGAATATTTTATAACTTTGAAATATTTATTTTTTGATATCCAGTTTTTCCATGCTTTTTAAAATGTTTTTTCAAGTGTTTTTTTCAAGACTTGGTATGAGTCAATGGGCTTAAAGAGCACTGATGCATCATTACTTGGCTGTCTTTTGCTGATTGATCCTTATGTTTGCTCAAGGAAGTATGGAGGAGAGTGTGAGGAGGTTTGTTCTTTTTTATTCTGTTTTATTTCTTTTTTTAACAGATGTTTTAATAAATAAATATTCACTTGGTTAGCTATTTTATTATTATTATTATTATTATTATTATTTTATCTGTTTTTGGTAGGGGGATTTCACCATGATGCTGCTTTGATCCACACAGAGCTTTTCTACAGGTTTGGACATGCAGTGCAGGAGTTTCACTGTATATGTATGTGCACAAAAAAATTAAAATATGCAATATCCTGATGGACAATTTGTAATGATATTCCTCATAATAATCGCCACAGGGGGGCAGTGTGGCCTCTAGACTGTACGTTGCACAGATTCTGTACAGGGGCTTTGAGCTTTCAGGATCTGTGATGATCCATTTCATGACCTCAAACTCAAACCGAGAGCAATGTGTTATTTCACTTGTACTGTATATGATTCATCATGAGGACATTATAAGAGCACCATGAGGCCATTATACATTACAACACCATGCAGCGCATCTGTTTTATGAGATATACAGGTGCTTTTAACAGTGTCATTGCATTTTTCAGCTAAGGTGTCCATCACTGGACACCTCAGCTGGAGTGGTTTAGGCTTAGCTCTAAGGAAGAGGAGATGATTTCTTTTTCATCGCCCCCTGCTTATACTTTTCCCAACCAGCAGGTTCCATCAAAAGCTAAGCATCAGGCCATTGTTGACAGGCAGGATTTTACCTGACATATGCTATGGTTTCATGTCTTTTAGATTTTGTTTCAAATTGAGTTCATTTTTTTCTATATCTGTAATTAGAACTCCCACAGCAGTGAGAACTGAAGCATAACAAAAATGGGCGAAATATATTTAGTGTCACTGTTGAGCATTTTTAGAGTGCACAGGAAATGATCTGAGGGGTAAAACAGCACCAACGCAGCAGAGACAGAGCAGGTGAAAGCTGAAATGGAGCAGAAACATGGCAGCAAAGAATATTAATGGTTAACTTAAATGGGCTGTGCATTTTCAGTTGGGGTGTCTAATTGATGTGCAAGCGAAGCTAACCACCTGCCTCCATTTCCCTCCAGAATTAAGCCTCTTTTAATTTCTCCTTAATGTTGACCTTCTTCCTAAACCAGCTGAGTAAACACCTTTGTGCCCTGCACTTCTATAACATTAAGAATTTATTTATTTACTTAAGCATATAGTGCTGCAGCTGCCCCACATTCTTTACCATAAATACTTAACTGAGACATAAAAAAAAGTCTGCCTTTATCTATCTTTTTTCTTTAGGGTTTGCCAGCTTTGTTTTCTAACTGATCTCACTGTTCATAACACTAGTCAGGCTGAGTGGTTTGGATGGCCTGACCTTAATTTTAGATGAGCAGTGATTCTGGTGGACATCTCTATCTCTGATCACCACCATTTGAGTAGTACACGAGCATGTAGTCCTTTTCTGTGAACGTTCTCTTCTCTCAGGGTTGTTTCCTCTTTTGCAACCTTGGCATTTAGTTTGTGTTCTTCCTTGAACAAGAGGAGGGCTTTCTCACTGTTAAATTCACAGCACAAAACCACAGGAAATAAAAGGTCAAAATAATGCCAAAATAAAAGTGCACACAGAATGGGACACACAATGTTAGAATGGGACAAGGGCCATCCTGAAACACTGAAAAATCATATAGGTGGTCCTCTGGAGCCATTTTGTCCAGTAGCATGAAAGTTGCAAACATAGCCTACCTATGAGTAAATCCAGATTTGCTTATTACTGAAGTAAAAACAATTGCACCATGCAAATATGTTTTGTGTAATTCCATCCCAAAACATGGGAGAGGGAGTAGTTGTCTGGTTGTATTACAGGATGTTGAGCTCAAATGTGTGCTATAGTTGGTGGCGGATAATTACATTTTACTTTTATTCTTCACCAGGAAATAGTTCCTAATGCAACTGTTTGCCCTGGGAGCTGTGGATTATGCTGAATGTCCTTGTAATTGTTTTTGGTAAGAGGTGTTGCTGGTGAGTTTTTTTACATGTAAATTTTTGACACAAAACAATACACATCCATCCCCACTGCACGGGGGGAAGGGAGACAGGGAAGATCGCAGCAGAGTGGAAACTTTCCCAAATCAGACACCTGGAGGGATCTATTGTATTCAGTTATTATTCTCCTCTCTGACTGATAGTGTGCTAAGGACTGTAATCAGCAGATGTGGTGTTTGGTTCAGAATTAAAACCTGCATACTGTTGCATGGCACAGGGCTGGATCTCAATGGCTTAAAGGGAGCATTGTTACAGGAATATTTTGGCAGGTGAGTTTGCTTCATGTTGTTTAGGGTAAGCCCTCCTTCTCTCCTCCAACTTCTCCCTCACTTCATTCTATTTCTTCCACTGGAGAATCCGTACTCCCATGACACCTCTCTTAATAGCTTGCTCTTACTTTAAAGTGTCCTCTGACAAGGAGAGGGGAAGTGAGTGCTCTTTCATTGTCTGCGCACTATCCTTCGTCTTATCTTGCTCTCTCCTCATGTTAATTTCTTTTCTCCTTTTCCCCCGCTAATCATCAGCGGAGATCTAGCAAGGGCTTGGATGCGAGTGATGGCAGACTTTATTTTTTCCTTGGCCAGAATCACAACAGCTTGAAGAGGGACATTAATCCTGTTGCTTCTCTCCGTGAGGTTTGTCTCCATCTTCTCTTTGTCTTCAATAGCCTTGGCAGTTAGTTTCTGTGTTTTTGTAGAGGGACAAATGGACCTCATCACTTTTCTTGTTGAAGATACTTGTCTTTTCATAGTTGGTCCTCTATGTCTGTTTCTGTGCTCCATACTTCCAGCATGCAGCTTTGTGGCTTTTTGGAGGACGATCCTGGTTGTCACACCCACTTTTTTCCTTCATCAGCCTAGTCTAGTGTCATATTATCAGAGATATCAAGGAGTGAAGCCTTTCTCTCTTACTGTTTCTGTATTTTTCCCACTCTCCAGCATTATATCGCTTAACACGATGACATGAGGACCTGCACGCCATAGAAAACCTTTGTAAAGGCTGCTCCAAAATAAAACTTGAGACAATGCCTGCAGTTGTTTGAAACTGCCACACTCATAGTCTGGTGAAACTGGAACCAAAATATCTCCAATATCATCTTAAAACTATTTGCAATGTTGTTTTAATTTGAATTTGTGTTGTGTCAAATTGTGAAATTATTGTCCTGGGTTGGGTCAACATTGAATCTGCACAGCAGGCACACCTAAGGGGTTTGACTTGGCCCTGTCCTGCATATGTCTGTCAGATGCTTGGAGAATCTGGACTTCCATTGCAGTCTCAACTATGGTTTTCTCTTAAGGCTTTTCAGGGCAAAATGAAGGGACCTCAGCAGCATTCCCTTGCTCCCTGTTCACTTTAACATTCCATAAAGAAATGATCATTTTCTTCATGATTCAGTATTTGAAATGCCTTGCAGCAGAAAACATATTATATGCAACTGTTTTTCAAAGGCAGCCTATATATTAATCTGAATTTTGCAGACAGATTAACCAGATGTAATCCCATTACCCATTGTACCCCATTGTAATCCGGTATTTTTCACTCCTGCCGGTAGGTGGTTCGCCCATGAGCCAGAGATGGCAAAGCCAATCTGAGCAGCAGGGCTGAGAGGAGCAGCCGCTGTGGCCACATTACAAACTGCATCGCCTTTGTGACAACTGTAGATCAGTGAGCCATCAGCTCACTCCTCCTCTCTCGTTTTAGGGACATGTAGTTTTTAGTGTAAAAAACGCCGCCGCGTGGTGGAGGCCTTTGTAAAACTTAAACTACAGTTCCCTTAGACCTACTCGGAGGTGTTAGTTGTCAATATGGCTGTTGTCAGACAGACAAAGCAGAGAGGCAAATAATTCGCCTCTGATTAGAAATCCTTGGGAAAGGGTCGGACAGGGCACTGTTATCAAATTGGCTCATTGTTCGGCTGCAGTCAAATACAAAACGGGTCCTTGGTCGAGTTGAAAAGTTAAATGGTTAAGTGGCCGATCTGAACCGAGGTAAGTCATGTAGTTAGCCTTGTACGACTCTTGAATGTGATGTTATTAATATCAAACGTTCGCTAGCCAGCGACGGTAACAGTTAGCTAACGGCAGCTAGTCACAGCGTTGGCAGGGGCTAGCATGTTATGCTAATCATCACTTAACTCAATGCAACCAAAGTAGTTACTGTCTGTCCTCCTTCATGCCTGTCTCTTGTTATCAGTGGAAATGCAGTGGCCGTGCAACGAAAAACGATCAAAAGCAGTCGGGCTCAACTGAAAAAAATGCAGCTAGGTTAGCAGGCTAATTTGCATTGGACATTGTTGGTCTGGCATAGTATCATTCGCTAATATTAGCTTTTGGGCAAAGGGCGTGAAAGCTGGCACCGTCAATGGTTTTTCCTGCAGCGTTGTTCCGAGCTACAGTTTTGCAAACTGCAGGCCCGATTATTAGTAAAACAAAACAAATGTAAAAGTCGCAGATAATTGAAATAGCAAGCAAATTAAGGAATTGCATTACACAAGAACGGAGAGTTTTGCTTGAGCTGCGTATTTTTTATACACGCAACTTGCCTTGTAAAGGTTAAGTCAGCCTTTTCTACTTTTTGCTTGTATGAAAGCGAACCCGTTGACACTATCATCTGTAGTTCACCTTACTAGTAGACCAACACGTGTGACTTATTCCTGATAAAATGGATTCACAGAGTTCTTGAAGTTGATTGGAGTGTTATGAAGTGGTTATGCTTTCCGAACCAGGTTTGTCGAGGTTTTGGACAAAAGGCAGTGAGCCATTACATGTGTCAAAAACAGCACCACTCAGAGGCTCTCCTCTTTAAGTGTGGTGGGACCCCCCGCACACCTCACCTCCCCTCACCTGTCTCACTGGTTGCAAACCTGTCCAACCTCCACCGTGTGTCCTGCAACACAGCGGATCTACACAATTTATTCGTTTTCAAGTTGTGGGCGACCACACGAAACCTGGCTGCTAACTTTTTGGTTTTATTTACTCAAGTTCGCTGTTGGAACCGCCTGTCTTGCCCGCTGTGTTTCATGCGTTTATGCCTGCTCTAGCCCAAGTGAATAGTTAACTGAATAAATAGTTCACCTGCTAGTTTACGTGGATGGGTAATGATTTCTTAGACACAGGGATCCAGCTGCAGCACTCTGTATGACTGCAAAAACTGTCCATAAAATTTCAGAATCAGTTATATCCCTCTGAAAGTAACCAGTCAGTGTCATTTGTGATGTTTAGCTTATGTAATTGAGAGCCAGCAGATTTCCAGTGTAATTGCATTTAATTGTGATTATTTGCTTGCATAAAAGTTGATGATCTTTGTTACTGGTTGGACTGAGGGGACAGAAGTGAATGGCCACTAATACTCATTAAACTGTCTTTGGGTCTATGAGTAATGTATATAAGAGCTGAACTTGGCTTTTCCTCTGTACTTTGTCTGGAATGCTAGAAATAGCTTTTTAGCCTCTTTTATAAACTAGGTGTCCCGGAGCTCTAGAGGATAATATTCACCCTAGTCGTATCAGTTTTCTCCATGATCACTTCAAAACACTGCATGTAGCCTCTAGTCATTTGGCTAAATACCCAAGATTTTTTTCTTTCCATTGCACAGAGCCTTTGTGAAAGAGATGTAGGAAAATGCCAGTGACCCAACCCCTTTTAAACCATTTATCATATCAGCATAGGGCAGGTTGGCACAGAAGATGGAAAATCTGCCGCAGTCTGATTTCAGTTGCATTGATTTCGAGCACAGCAAATTGCTTATGAAAAACATACAGCGTGGGTGGTGTGTAAAACCGGGGATATATTGTGGCTCTTAAAGAACAGCAGTCAGAATGTTAAGATAGCATCAGCTGTCAAGGTGACTCTGGCACTCTGCGTGTGTTGCCTACTGCTTCCCAAAAATAGCTGATTTTATGCCCTGCCCCTCCTTCCTTTTTCTTTCACACTTCCATCTCTTGCTCTTGTCGTCCTCTCTCATCTGCTGCCTCTTTATTTTCTTCTTGTCATTTTTTTCCTTTCCCACCCTTCTTTTCCCACTCTTCCCCTCTCACTCTCCCCCCGCTCCCTCGCTCTGCCTCACTCCTCCTTTTCCATCATTCTTGTTCTCTCCCATCTGCATCCCAACACATATTCTCATTCCTCCCTTTTCACTCTTTCCTGCTTTTACTTCTCATTTCCTCTTCTCCCTTTTCCCACCGTCCCTCCTTCCATCTGCTATCCCTCTAATTCTCCTCGACTCCCTCTTTCCTCCTTTCTATCCCTATCCTCCATCTCTCCCTCCTCCTGTTTCCCTTATACATCCTGAACACTCACTTTCTTGCCTCCCCCTTTCCTGAACTTCCCCCTTGCATCTCCCCTTTTGTTTTCTGCTCCTCTGTCTCACATCCTCCTTTGTCTCACATCCTGTCTGTCTTCTCTCTCATCCAGCAGCAGGATGTCTGAGTTCAGCGAGGAGCCGCGCTTCACTATCGAGCAGATAGATCTGCTGCAGCGGCTGCGTCGCACCGGAATGACCAAGCAGGAGATCCTGCATGCACTTGACACTCTGGACCGGCTGGACCGGGAGCACGGCGACAAGTTTGGCCGCCGCACCTCTTCCTCCTCCTCCTCATCCTCCTATGGGGGAGGAGGGGCCAACAGCTGCAGCAACAACTCTGCCTCTAATACCACCACACCATTCAACAACAACAACACCACTGCCTCTGCAACTGCCACCTCTTCTGCTTCATGCAATGGAAACAACGGTACCATCAACAGCGGCGAGGGAAGCAACGGTACCGGGGATCGCTCTGCAGCTGCCGCCTCTTCCACGACCTGCAAAGTCTCCACCTCCACGCAGACGCAGTTCCGCGGCGGCGGGGGTCTCTCGCCATCTCCTAGCAACAGCTATGACACCTCCCCTCCTCCTGGGCCTCCGCCACCTTCCGCCATCCTGCCCTCCCCGGTGTCGCTCGTGGCACTGTCACAGAATGGCCGTGACAGCCTAGCCGCCACACCCAATGGGAAACTGTCTCCCCCGCGATACCCGGTGAACAGCGCGGCAGCGGCGCGGGCCTTCGGGTTCGAAGCCACGGAGGAGGACCTGGACATTGACGATAAGGTGGAGGAGCTCATGAGGTCAGTACTACTGGGACGGAAACGTTATTTTCATAGCCTTTTATCTAACAACAGGGCAAGTTTGGTGCTGGTTGACAAGCTTGAAGGCTTTCATCCATCTTTTCAAAGTGGTGCATTTTCATTTGAAAAGCTTAGGTATTACAGTGGCCTTTTGGGGTCGGTTTCTATTTTTATGGGCAGAAATAATACTCACAATGAGGAAGTACTAGGTGAGGCTCAGTTCAAATCGCCAGTTGGGAGCTGTTGTGAAACCTCACTGTAGGCAACCACTACTGGAAGTCAGAAATGGTTAAACAAGATTTTTGTCTAACTTGCATGATTTCTTTGGGTGCGGTTTGTCGGTAGTATCAGTGAATGTGTTTGAGTCACAGGTTCTGTTCACCAGTCAGACTGATTTCTGGTGCCTCAGCTGTCTCCAAGTCTCTTCTCCATCCTTGACATATTCACATCCATCACTGTACGTTATCACTGTAACTCAGTATGAGTCAAATCTTTGTGTCATTTCTATCAACATCATTCTCAAATCATTGTATCAGGAAGTGGACTTGTCTGGCGCTCTGAGAACCCTCTTCCCCATTCTATAATGAAGTCAGGTTTTATACAGATTGTAAATTACCTTTGGCAGTTTACAGTGACATTCTTTTTGTGGTACTAATGTTCTGTAAAATATTTCTTTGCTTCTACTGTTGCATTCAGAGGTCAAAGGTCAGGGTCAGCTACTTTGACCCTGGAGCTGCAAAGTATTCATTCAGACATTCAGTCACTTCAGCAAGTCCTGGTGGATGGAGGAGGGTTAATATTTTGAACTCAGGTTGAAGGACAGTCACCCTGGGTGCTGCCCTGCTGCAATCATTATTCTTTGGTGAATTAATGATCCATTAGCAAATGGCAGTTTCAGTTCATATTTTGACTTGTGTAAGAAATGTGCTAGACAAATGGAGAGCTGAGGTGCACAGCTCAAAAAACAGGAACACAAAGCGAGGTGCAAAAGGCTTGAAAACTTGCAATAAGTGACCAGCACTGAATGAGGTATACCTTTTATTCAGTTGTCACAATAAACATGTTTCAGCTACACAGCCCTCATTATGGACGCAGGAATTTTTGCTGCGCTGGCTAGTCTTCCACTTTTTGAGCAGAATGTGGCGACAAGGCAAATCTGGTTTGTGCACTTTTCTTCTGCTAGTGTGTGTGTTCTGCATAAGGCTGTACATCAATCCTCTGTGAAGGATCAGCAGCAAAATGATAGTGGAAAGCATAAAGAAGTTAGTTGCAACGCATTATCAGCCATCACACCATAGCGAAGATAGTAGCACACCATTTCCACAGTTAATGCTTGGTGAGATTAGATGTGTATTGTCAACCAAAAAACATTTGATTGTGTGACAAGAAAAGTAATCGGTGGCAAAGATTTGAAAAAACATCATGGATTGAGGTGAAATTTCTCCAGAAGGAAGGGAAGAAAAAATATAAAGTTGCTTCTCTGTGAAAATGTTACATTCAGTTACATAACATCAGATAACATTACATTTGGTACTAAATATAGTTTCTTAAGCCCACAACTCTTGACAGTTTTGCTGTTCACAGTCGGACACAGTCCAAGTCAAACACCTCCTCTTTTATTCCCAACACTCCACACATTAGCCCTTTACACCTACTGCTATGGGCTCCTGCCGCCTTTCAGCTGCCCTTTTATGTACAGCGAGAATAAGAATAGGCATTTATAGCTCAGGCTCTGTCCTCAGTATTGCACTAGCTGTCTTGTTGCTCATCGGCTCTGCCTCTGCATTGAATTACATGTCCTCTTTAGACAGCGCAAGAAGTTAAGTAGCGTTCAAAAGCCCTTGTCCTTGCTGCCCGCAAGACTCCGGCATCTCACTTCGCAGGACTGCGGGGGCGTGACGTGGTTTCAGCTTGTCAACAATGCCATGATGCCCTACTGTTTCTCATACTTTTAAGTGCACATTTCCTTCTCTGCAGGGGTTTAGCCTTTTAGCTGGCACCCACCACCTGCCCCCTCCCCTCTCGTCTCTCCTCCTCCACTTCCCTCTCTCCTCAGTCTTGTACAGCAGCGTGTGCTACATTGATTTAGTGGTGTCGATACAAGCAGCGTTTTTGAGGTCTAATTTTAGCCGCGCCGCGAGAGACTGGTGTGGAGGATATTGATGCTGGATGTCAAGAGTCGTGACGCATTTTCATCTCAGAAGTATGCTAACAGAGAGCTTAGGACTTTGCCGTGTTCTCCATTTTTAACCACACAAGTCTAGGATGCTGGCTGGTTCAGGGGATGCTGTAATTGTGTGTTGCACTTCGTTTTGAGCGTGTCATTAATGCTGTCAAAGTTGGGTGGGGGGTGGCTCCCACTGGGAAATACCCCACTGAAAAATGTATTCTCATCAGTATGGATAAAGGCATACACTGAATAGACTGGCACTTCACATCTGACAGGTGTTCAGGATCTGTTGGCTATAGCTACTTTGGGATGGGGAATTAAAACAAGACAATAATAAACTTGCTTATGTGTGTGTATTTGTTTTGGGGGAACACATTGTACCAGAAGCCAGAACAAGGGGTGGTTTGTTCTTTTTTTTTTTTTTTTTTTTTAATATAACTACGTATTACTGTTAAAGGGATTTTTCACCCAAAATTAAAAATCCAGTCATCATCTACTCACCCTTTTGTCAGTGCTCCAGCTTTCTCCAAAGAAAAAAACCCAACTCTTTAGTGTTCCAAAAAGGGCAAAATAATACTATAAACTTGCGTACAACAGATTACCCAAGCTCTCTAAAGCCAAACGATTGCACTGTGGGTCCAAAAGTCTAATATTTACCTCAATTGATTTTCTGCACTTGCCCTACAGCAATCTGTTGGAAGACTGTTGTTGCCCTCATTTGCTCCTCGTAAGCTCATACTTTAAGGTTTCACAGCTGTAAACACAGCTTGTCATGTATTCAAGGCATTACTGCCCGGTCAAAACCACAAATCTCCAGTTTTGGTTCATGTTTTAACTGAAGTTGAGCATTTACATGTTCAGTGGAAATGAAACCTCTTCAAAACTAATTAGGTAAGCTGAAAACTGCACAGTCGCCAGCTAAAAGCAAGACTTTTTTTTTTTTTTTTTTAGTTTCTGAAAAGTTCCAAAAGGTCACAAATAAATATATCATCACAATTTAGACAGCGTGCAGGAGTCTGTTTGCAGCAAAAAGGTTACATTGTGGAGATAGATGGTTTTCACCGACAACAGCTAAGAACTGTTCAGTTAATTATATCAAAATGGACCCTGAAACAAAAATATCCTTTTTGGTGACTAGTATGAGCCAATTGCCACAGAACTAATTTATGATACAAAGGCAGAATAAAGAGGAGAATGTTTGCTTTGTAACTGATATTTTAAGTTGAAAGTTGTAACTTGACATTTTTATTCATGGTACCAAAAAGTGAATGTTTGAGAATGTCACATCTTGCTGTCTTGGTTATAGTATAAAATATTTGATTTATCCATTTGTATTCTCCACTTGATTTGGCTGTTGGCTGTTCAGCGGTGCCACCTCTGATCACAGTATTTCCGACAGCACTGGAAGGCAGCATCTGTTTGTTATTTCAGTGATGGTTGCTGTGGTGCAGAATAAGTGCAGGAAATCTAGGAGAAAATGATATAAATATTGGACATTTGGACCCACAGTGCAGTTGTTCCACTTGAGAGCACATTTTCGTTTTTGGTTGAATTATTCCTGCTCATGGTAATTTTTTGCCCTTTTTGGAACCTTAAATGAGAGGGTAATGACCACATTTTCATTTATGGGTGAGTGAAGATGATGCACCAATCCTGCTGGTTTTAGTATGTTCCAGCTACACACCACATTTGATTTTTTTTTGCTTTTAAAATGAATTGCCTCTCAATTGTTGTGCAGTTAACCTACCTAATAATCTGAATCTACTGTATATTATTTGTTGGAAGGGAGCAAAGTATCAGTGCTACCCAGCAAACACTTTAGTGCTGAATATATGTCAATATGACAGTGTGGACCAGAGTTGAAAACCTGTGTCAACATGGTGCCAAAATGAAAGCTGAGGTGATTTCTATAGTATCATTAATTGTGAAATTAGGGGCCAGTTATCTTTCTGCTAACAGTTCAAAACACTTTTCCAAAAACAATTTCAATATTGCTGCATCATCTGAAAATTGTTTATTTCAGTAACTATTTCAAACTGGATTTCTGACATACTGTAAACTCACAGTGTGAAAATGTGCTCGTGTGGATTGATATTGAATGCGGTCACCTCCTGCACCTTGTCGTCTGTTAAACGCTTGCTGCCTACTTAAGATTTTAATGCTCTGAATCAGAACTGACAGAGGAAGCAGCAGCACTGCACGCCTAATTGGGCTGTATGTATGTGTTTGCAGGAGGGACAGCAGTCTGGTCAAAGAGGAGATCAAGGCCTTCCTGGGCAACAGGAGGATCTCTCAGGCAGTGGTGGCACAAGTCACTGGTTCGTAACACACACAGACAGACACACACACACACACGCACTCTGAAACAATGTAATTACTTTAATATTTTCTCTTGTACTTTATATATCACACATAACTAACACTCTGGCCGTCCTGAGTTGACTGTCTTTCTCTGCTGCACACGCTTTCATTCTCCCTGTGTGTCATGCATATTGAGTTGTTTGCATACTTCTGGCTCTTCAGTTTACATTTAAATTTTACATGTTAGGCAGTTACATTGCTGTTTTACATATAAAATCATTGTAGTGTTTATCAGTTTGCCAGTAAATGGGACTAATACTGTGCTTTTTATTATTTCTAGTAATTAATTTAAGTTTCCTTTAATTATTAGTATGAGGCAAAATCATCCTGTAAAACACATTTTTTGGTTAAACTGTTAGTAAAGTGGTGAAATCCTCATTCCCAGATCACAGATATTGCAGACAACCAATAGTTAGAGACTTGAGTGTTAGAGCCACACACTCTTGACAGTATTCCAGTGACCACATAATGAGTGTGTGAGACGCAGAGGTAAGAGGAGAAGAAATAAATTCAGGGTCAACAGGAGAGGCAGACACTTATCTTTCTCCCTCTTGAGCTCTCCTTGTGTCTCTTTGTCTCTTTCTGCCAGCCTTTCTGTCGTTCACTTTATACTCTCATGCCTTGTTCTTAAACACACCACAGAAGGTGAATTCTTGCCAGGGCTGTCTACAAATTGTGTTGGGGTTGTGGTGGGGGAGGATGCAAATCTCTCTTGTGATTTGCTGTCTGGCCGCCTTCCAGGGATCAGCCAGAGCAGGATCTCCCATTGGCTGCTGCAGCACGGCTCCGACCTGAGTGAGCAGAAGAAGAGGGCCTTTTATCGCTGGTACACGCTGGAGAAAACCACCCCAGGTACCACAGATCCTCTGAATGCGTTGCACTGACTTGTGTGTATGCATGTAAAGTTTATGAATAGCCCTGAATCACAGTCGTAATCTCAAAGGGCTTCACAATGCCGAGATTATCAAACAATAAGATAAGGGATAAGCTAATGGGGAGCCAAATAAACGAATAAGCAGGCTTTCTACGGTCATGGAAAACCCTGGAGAAGTCATGGAATTTGAAAATATGTTTTCCAGGCCTGGAATAATTTGGTCATGTAAATTTCCAATAATGATCATAATATTTTTTCTTTGCATTTCTGCAAAGCATTTCTGTAGCTGACTTTTTATTAGGGCTGCCACAAACGATTATTCTGATAATCGACACGACACCAATTATTTTTGCGATTCCTCGATCAATCGGATCATATGTAAATTGCAGATTATTGCGCCAGCATGCAGCTTCTATTGTTTTACCATGATTCGCTTCCTTCCATCTTGAAGTGTTTAAGTTATGGTAATTCAAAATAAAGACAATTAAGATGGT
>OMLB01055973.1:0-18241 GCA_900302555.1 Myripristis jacobus
GGGGCTTTCGGGAATGCTCAGTGGAACACACACAAAGGCAGAGAGACACAAAATGTGAAACACACATGCATGCACACACCTCCTCTTGTTTCTAGGACCTTTTACCCACAGTGGCCTTCCAAAAATGTGCCCTGAGAGTCTTCCCCAGAGTATTTTGGCTGCAGATTCGACTGGAATGCAAAGCTAATGCCGGGTTCCTCCAAACCATCCAACCAGCCTCAGCTGTTAATCCTATGTTATGGCTGCTCTGCTATGCCTGTTTAAGAAATAATATTTTACGTTATGGCTACTCAGCTATGCCTGTTTTAACAAAACAATATTTCCAATGTATCATGTTACTTACAAGCCAAGATTTAGGTTGGACAGACAACAAGATATGTTGAGGCTGTTGTGCAACAAATTGGCTTCTCACTATAGTAATACAATGGGCTTATCATCCCTTATAGTGTCAGAATTGGTTTTACATGTAGCCAGCTGATATTGAACATACACAGACAGATAAAGGTCATGATAGCCTGACAATGTAGATGACCAATATTGTTTTCACTACAGATGCATAAAGAACAACAAAATATGTGTGTCATAGGATATAATAGATATAGAAAAAAAATGTACATTTCCTTGAAATGTACATGAAATTTGAGCCTTGATATTTGGATCCAGAGTGAATGAGTGAAATAATTCTTATAAGGGCTCAAAATTGGTTCATGGCAGAATAAAGGACTCAACAGGCAATCATGGGCTGGTGGCTAGGTTAAATTTATGTCCCTGATCAAATTCTTTTTTTTTAGAAGAGGCCATACACCAATGCCTTTGCCTCACCAATGCTGGTACCAAAAACAGATGATCTGTAGATCCAAGGACATAGTATCATAAGACCAAAAAAGAGAGGATGATTAGACTGTACTTCGCTTTGTGATAAATAACTTTTAACACCAAAAATACCAAAGCACAATGCTTTGAAAAAATTAAACAGCCTTTAATTAAATAAGCTTAGCGATTATGCTTTTCAACTTCACAGTGTTCTTTGGGGCCCTGAAGAAGACCGTGAAGTTGAAAAGCATAGGTGTAGGATTTTTGCAAAGCAGTGTTCCCTTGGCCTTTTGGTTGGGACTTAGTGATCACAAAGAAAAGAACAAGTCTAACATCTCTCTCTCTCTAAAATAAATAAATAAACAACTAAATACAATAAAATAAAACAGAGGAACAGGCCAGTAGATTTGGAGCATTGACAGACTTATGGAGTGAAAGGTCAGAACATAACTCCACATCTCGTGTGTGTGTGTGTGTGTGTGTGACCCACAGGTATTGATCCTGTCCTGCTTAGACACCAACTGCATGAACTATGGACTGCCAAAGAATTAGAGACGGTAAGACATTTATTTCTACAGTGTGTGTCAGAAAATGTGTATCAGAAAATACATTTTGTGTGTGTCTAAATGAAGTGAGATTGAGTCTTTGTGTATCTCTTAGAGGAATAACCACAGGCACAACAGGGTGAGAAAGCAGGGAAGTTGGTATGTTTAGAGGAAGGTAGCAAGTGTGTGTGACTGTGTGTGTGTGTGTGTGTATCTGTTAATGAGGAAACCAGAGTGTCTGTCAGTAGGAAGGAAGGAATTTGCGTGTGCACTGAATGAACTTGAGATTTGTGTAAGGAGGATATTGAGTGGATGACATCTGTTTTGTAAATTAACACACAGTGCGAGGACTTCTCACATGGATAATTTTCTCCAGCAGGCAGTTGTTTAGGCCAGAGTTTGCATTTTTTTAAACTATGGCTTTGAAGCCAACATGTGCCACCGGGCCACAGATGCCTGGGAAGGAAATGAACTGCCCTTGTTCACCTGCACACACACTGTTTTCTAAAATTCACTGTGTATTTCTCCTTTGTTATTGGCCACTTCGATTTGCAGATTAAGTCTCCAGATGATAGTTTATGAGTTGCCGAAGCAGATGGTAGGACAGACACCTACCATCCTACTTACAAGTAAACTTTTGGAGACACTTGACAAGCTGGTAAAACTTGTTGTGTTAATTTCCTCAATCCTGCTACTTGCTACTAGTTAAGTCAGTTGTTTCAATAAGCCTGTGTTGATTACTTTTGAGGGCCGTGTGGACACGCATCTTGAGTTGAGAAAAAATTCAATTTGGCAGCAAAAACAACTGCATATAAATATGAGATTACATGCAGGCTAGAATTTCGCCTTGACGAGTTTTTGGATTGCTTCCCAAAACTGCGACACACCTCATTAAAGCTGTAATCGAGACGTGAAAGATATGAGTGAGAAAACCATGGTGTGAGATCTTATTGGCAGAGTGCTTTCTTCGTGCCTGTTTTTATTGCCAGGCCTGACTCATCCACACGATTGTTGCTCCTCTCAACTAGAGGAACTAGAGTGTTCAGCAAAATTGTTAAGTGGCATTATCGGTGGCATTCCTTCTGTCCAACCACAAAGGTGTTCAAGATGTGTTACACCCTGACTTAAAAAGGAGTTTATGAAATGATAAACACACACACATTACATGAGTCATGTTATTAAAATTTGTTCTTTTAGATGAATGTACCTATGAAAGTGAAAGAGGGCTTAAGAGATAGAGATACTGTCATGCTGTATCCATCCGTCTCTTTTTTGCAACCTTTTTCATCATAACATCTGCCACTTTCCTTACTCTCACCTTCTCTCTCCAGCTGCATTTGGAAGCGTACAAAGGTTTCTCAAATCTGGCTGATCCCCTGGAGGCATTCCTTACAATCCTGGAGAAATGTCCAGTCAAACAGAAGGGTTTGCGCCATGCTTTTGGCCTTTGGATCATCAAGGAATTCCATCAGTGGATGAAGGATAACCCGCAGGTAGATGCTGTAAGATTCGCTTTGTTTTTGTTGGCTACAGAGAGACAGAGGTGAAGGGACATTGTCGCTGCCCTGTGTGCCAGCTGGCGCAGCGGATATGAGTGAGCGAGAGAGATAAGAGTTCTCATGCAGTCAATTTTAGCTTTAAGTATGATTATTGTGTTGCCCCGGTCACAGGCAGGCAGGGCCCAATGATGGCCGTGCTGGTTGGTCCATTATTCCATGGCAACATAGCTCTATCAAACTGTCAAATTTGATACCTCACAAACAACTGTGCAGATTACCATGACATTCGCTGAGCATATCCCTACACCCCAGATGATGAATCCTGTTCATTCCTATGACGCCATGACTTTTCCCGTAGCGCTACCCTTTGGCCAAAGTGTCAGATTTGCACATATGTCCGATACCATTAAATCTATTTTAACACAATGGAAGGAGATACTTGCTCAATAAAACAAATTAAAAGACAAAACTGGTAGCATCCCCAGTGTATTGCTTTTTTCAGAGTTAAAATCTAAAAAGGATCTCTCAGTATAATTATAACTGAGAGTATAACTTCTTGTGCAGCCTTTCCCTTGCTTGCTGAGGGGACTCGTCTCTGTCTCTCCCCTGTACTTGTTGTCACGGGAAGGTTTAGTACTGTAAGTGTTTTCTCTTGCTGGAGCGGTGTATTTCTTAAGGTGTTTCTATACTGTTAACCCTATCCTATTCAGCTCCTGTGCCAGTTTTTGAATACACATAATGATGAGGTAGGTCCTCATGTGCCTTCTCAATTCCCACACATTCCTAGAGTTTCTTAATCACCTCCGGCATAATCATGATGGAAAAACCAACTGCTAACCTTCCAGCTAAATCTTCCTTTGTCAGGTTTATTTTTGGAACCACCTTTTAATGGTAAAGGAAGTTTACCACAATGGGCCTTGGTTTGTTTGGGGGTTGGTTTCTCCTTCAGGGCTCTGTGCATGCATTAGATATGGAGGATGGATCCTTACTGAGGAGAAAATTAAGATCTGAGCAGCTCATGTGCACACTTAATAAATGTGATGCTGTGTGTTGTTGACACCAGCTCAGAAATGATTGTTATTTCTTGATGGTTTGTTCTCCAGGTCTATCAGTTTATCCTGTATTTATCTGTGGCTCTAAATGAGTAAGCAGCATAATGGCAATGTCCATATTCCCTGTCTCCACCTGTGCTATAGGGGTCTGGGTCTCATTGAGTGCCTGTTGAGTTTTTATGTTGAGTTTGCTCTGAAATTATTTTCTTGATCTTCTTGATCTGTTATCAGTCAATTCTGCCTTCATGTCCCTTTTCAAATTTTAAGGTTTTTTACTCACTCCTGATTGAGGTCTGCCAGTTCTCAGCTGATCTTTGCCACTCTTTCTCAAATCATTTAGTCAGTTTGGTTTTGTTCTCTCCCAGTTTCTGTCAATTCACTGCTTAGTAATTTAAGCACTGAGCATGTTCGGCCTCTGTGGAGGGCGGGAAACATCAGCAAACTTCTTTTGAGTTGTGTTTTAGATATACACCTCAGATATCATGATACCCAAGGGCCTTTAGGAGGAAATGGACATCCAACCCCACTTGTTGCACTCCACATATCTAACTGTCAGTCTGTGAATCTGTCAAAAATGGTTGGTTTAGGGGCTCATCTCCAAATCTGTTGGGTAGATCATCATGAAATTTGCTGACAACATCCATGTTGCCTAGAGGATGAAACCTGCCAATTTTGGTGACCCCATGACCTTCCCATAGCATCACCAGGAAGTGAAATTTTTAATAGTGTGCCCGAATGTCTCCAAAACTGTTATGCAGTGCCATGAAATTTGATAACAGTAGTCATGTTGGGTAGATGATGATACCAACTTTAATGACTTCATGAGCTTTTCTCTAGCGCCACCAGCAGACCAAAATGATGTAACAGTGGTAGCGGTGGTTGTTAACAGTTGACGTGTTGACTAGAGGACGAAACCTGGCAATCTGAGTAACCGCAGGACCTTTCCTCTAGCGCCACCAGCGGGGCATCTGTGTTAGAGTTAACGCGCTTGTTTCCTGTGGCCTCTGTCTTATCTCTGAACATGATGATGGCCTTTAAGCCTGCCTGTTGTCAGGGACACCCTACTGAGTGTTTCCTCTGTGTTGTTGTTGCTATATCTGCTATGATTGCTTCACTGTGCTGACTCTTCTTTTTCAGTATCTGTAATGTTTCAAGTATATTATTAAATGGTGAAGCTCTTATTTCTCCTGTTTTTGTTTTAATTTAATTAATTGTTTTCTCTGTCAGGCGGTAGCCAGGAGAGGATTATGCATTTTGTCAAGTGTGTCTGTTTATGGATGCCTGTATCTGTCCATAGCTAATCTTGCCTCTCCATAGCTAATCTTTGCCTCTCAGCCTATATTTTTTTGTGCATAGTTATGATCAAGGACCTCTTGTGGCTGCAGTGATTCAAAACCTTTGAAAAGCCTGTTTTATAAAGCAGTTAGTGTTACTTCCTCAGCTGATTTAAGTCCGAGCACAGGAGGGAAGATGCGGCTGGTGGAGATCTGCGCTCCACTGACAGCATTCTTCTAGTTGTCTTTTTGTTTGTTTGTTTATTCTTTCCTGAAACGTTTTTGTTTGTGTATTTCAGTTTCCTGTCTCTTGTGCCTCTCCACCAGGTGACCCTTGCTTCACTCCCTGCAGAACAAGCACTGGCACTGCAAAATCGGGCGCTGAACATGATTTCTGACATCCCGCCCAACGTCATGGAAAATCTAGTGAACATTTACCAGCTTGGATCTGTGGATGCAACCATAGTGCTTTCTCACATAAACAGATTACAGGCCCTTAACTATTATAAAGAAGTGAGTGTCTGTCCTTTCTTAGCAGCTTTTTTTGTGGGACTAAAACAGTTCATCTGCTGAATATAAAAATTAGTAAAGTGAGTGGCCAGCAATTCTGGCACATAATGTTTTGAACTGATGAAGAACACTTAATCTCTTTCTCTCTGTCTTTAACAGGCTGCAGTGCTTGCCACAAAACTAAAACTGCAGAATGAGCTGAATGTAGAGGAGGTGAGAGATCTATCCATCTATATGTCCATATCTGTCTGTCTATCTCTATCTACCGTGTGTCTGAAATCATCAAACTGATTGGGAGGGAAGGCGCAATCTGCAAAAAAAGAGTGCTGAGGCAGCCGCATTCAAGCCTTACATCACCAAGCACAATGCCAAGTGTCGGATGGAGCGGTGTAAAGCACGCTGCCACTGGACTCGGTGGAAACGTGTTCTGTGGAGTGACAAAACACACTTCTCTATCTGGCGGTCTGATGGACGAGTCTGGGTTTGGTGAATGCCAGGAAAACGTTCCCTGCCTCACTTTATTGTGCCAACTGTAAAGTTTGGTGTAAAGTTTGGGTTGGCCTCGGCCCCTTAGTTCCAGTGAAGGGAAATCTTAATACTTCAGCTTACCAAGACATTTTGGATAATTCTATGCTTCCAACTTTGTGGGAACAGTTTGGGGAAGACCCTTTTCTGTTCCAGCATGACAGTGCCCCAGTGCACAAAGCAAGCTCTGTAAAGGCATGGCTGGCTGAGTTTGGTGTGGAAGAACTTGACTGGCCCGCACAGAGCCCTGACCTCAACCTCATCCAACACCTTTGGGATGAACTAGAATGGAGATTATGAGCCAGGCCCTCTCATCCAACATCAGTGTCTGACCTCACAAATGCTCTTTTGGATGAATGGGCAAAAATTCCCACAGACACACATACACAAAATCTTGTAGAAAGCCTTCCCAGAGGAGTGGAATATATAGCTGCAAAGCGGGGACCAACTCCACATTAATTTTTAATGGATTTAGAACGGGATGTCATAAAAGCTCCTGTAGGTGTATCGTGTAGGTGGCCCAGTACTTTTGTCCTTATAGTGTATTTTAAGGCTACAATAAATATTTGCAGATTGCACTTGGCTTCATTTTTATGTTTTCTTAAGTTTTTGCTTTTTTCCCATTTTTTGTGTGCAGTGTCTGAAATCAAGCATATTATCTCACTAATACCAGATGAGTTTCAAATTCCAAATGCCCTTTTTAAGCATGTCCAACCTCAATTAAATCACTAAATTGCCATTACATTTTTTTCTCTGCAGATATGTACACCACTCATACTACAAGATAACCTGGGGCTGGTTGAGTCGTTTGTCACCGGCCACCCACAACTGCAAGAACAACTGGTGAAGCTGATGGACTCCTGGTGCCATCCCATGTTCTCGGCAGAAGACTTTAGCATGTATGGACATTTGCAAAAACGTGTTTCTGTATATCAAGATGTGGAAAATCTCCTCTCTCTGCTCATAGGTGTGCGTGCGTGTGTTTGTGTGCGTGCGTGTGTGTGTCCGCAGGCAGTATCCTCACCTTTGCACATCGAAACAGCAGCTAGACAAGATCCATCCAAAGATCATTGCAAAGCATGTCACCAGACTTAAGGAGAAGTTCAACATTGATGAAGGTGTGTTTTCTGTACATTGTGTGGATGTTAACGTGTATGTGTACATGTCTCAGGCAGAAGGGAATATATTCTCTCCGCTTTTGGTTCCAGCTTTGTGCCCCAATACGCTGAACAAGAGGAGACGGCAGACTCTGAGTTTCCTCATGTTCAAGAGGTTTGAAGAGGTGAGCAGCTCGGCAGGCCTTCAGTGTAATAAACATGGATATTACTTATGTATGTACAGTGCCAGTCAAAATTACAGGTTGCCAGTCCGTCACAGGGCTAATACTCAGACAGACAAACACACCCACACTCACATTTAGAGAATCTAATTCAGTCCAGCTCACTGTGTGACGAAACCAGAGCACCAGAGCAGAAACCCATGCAAATACAGGGAGAGCATGGAAAGTTCACACAAAAAGGCCCCCAACCAGCTTGGGTTCAACCCCAGGACCTTGTTGATGTCAGCTTGATCACTCTTGAGCTAGTATACAAGAAGGAACGGAGAAAATTGTAGAATCCTGTTTTTCTGGGCTAAGACAGACCTATCCAAAAGGATTTAGTTACTGTGAAAGCGCTGTTTGTTTTTGTACTTATTTTCCCCCACACTGCTGATTCCGAGTTTAATTAGGTGTTTCTGGTTTTCAGTTTCAATACACAAATTGACCAAAAAATGACAAAATAGTGTACTTTCTCCTTGTGGGTTATTTTGCACAGACAGAGTTTTCAGTTTTGAATTAAAGCTGCAACACCACAACATTTGGAAAACATCAGTGGGTGTTAATACATTGTGAAGGGAAAGCACGCATATACAGTACTAAAGATCCTAGTTAGGGTACCCTTTTTCCATATTTTATATAACCCACCATCCTCTCTTTCAGAAAGGCATATCTGAGGAAATCTGGAAGGAACATGTAGAGGTGAAAAATATTTTGGTTTATACCCCCAGTGTATTAGTCCTTTCATTAAGGTTGAATGTGTGTGCATACACTCAAATTTACATGTGTATGTTGTATGTGTAGCTCATAGTTGCAGATGACTCAGAACTGCAGGTCCAACTGGTGTTCATGCTCACCAAACATGGCAATTTCGTTGAAGCCTCCCGGTGGTCACTGAGATATTGTATACCAAGAGACAGACTTCCCTTTGGGGTATGGGAAACACAGCAAGCACTACAGACTGATGGCAGGTGAGTTGGTTGTGATCTTATGAACTTATCCCATCCAGGTGCTTGTGGGATACAATCACTAATGTATATTTCATTATGTATTAAATGAAATAGATATTGCCTTTGAAGTAATCTGGGTAGTAGGAGAGAAGATTGTTTCTAGTAGGATATTTTCGAGGGAAAAAATCCTAGTGACTATCCAGTCGTGAATGTTTATTTCAAATCTGTAGTGGGGGATAGCTATTTTGCTGTGGCTGCTGTTGAATTTAACCTCAAAAATTACTGTCAGGGTATTAAGCAATGATATAAGGGCTCAGCTCCAGTTTAGTTCTGCAGCCTGGATGTTGCTTCACACAAATGCAAAAGTCTTTCTCTCGATTTCTCTCTCTGCCTGCTTGTGTCTGCCCATTTTTCCAAATGCACATACATACAGTGTTCTTCCTCTTTCAAGGCAAAAGTGTCTCAATGATGGGAACAATACGGAAGAGTGGGTGCCACCCAAGCCTCACAAGTTTTACCAGTTCCCTCTCACCAGGGAGAGCGTGCACTTCATTGATAAACCAGAAGATCTTTCGAGATGCCAAGATGCTGTGTTCAAGGTGCAGAAAAGAAAAAAGGAAGATTAACTCTAAGTGCCTGCTGGGGCACTTGGAGTTAATATTGGAGAAAATAATACGGAATTCTTTTTACAATAAAATAAAAACAAATGTATTTCTTTGTTTTTTTTCCCCCTAGAAAGGCAGCATTGTGGGAGTGGATATGGAGTGGCAGCCCAAGTTCGGCTGCATATCCAGCCAGAACATTGCAGTGATACAGCTGGCAGTTTTGGACCAAGTTTTTTTATTGGATCTGTGTGACCTGAACCTCTGGAAGCACCCAGGCACCTCTTGCTTTATCAGGAAGTTTTTTGGTGACCAAAATGTTCTTAAACTGGGTGAGCAGCAGATTTGGCAAAACAGTTTGAAGTGAATATATGCGATATATTGTTCTTTACACTTCTCTATCTTTCTGTCCCCCTCTATCCCCACCTCCCACCTCACCTACTCATCCAGGTTATGGTATGACAAATGACTGTAAATGCCTCATGGCCACATGGCCTGAGTTTGCGGACGACCCACTGATCATGAAGGGGGTGGTAGATCTCCTCAATGTACACCAAAAGGTAACAGCATCCTCCTTGTTAAATAGAGGTTATGTTTTGGAAGTTTGGCTGAGAAGGGGAAAATATCATTTTTTTATACAGATGCAGCGAAGTGGTGTCAGAGGCACTGCTACTGGTCCCAAAGAGGTGTTGGTAGGACAGGGCTCTGCAGAGAAAGGCCTCAGCCTGTTAGTGCAACAGGTCCTGGGAAAGCCCCTGAATAAGACTGAACAGCTGTCCAACTGGGAGAGGCGACCTCTACGCACCAGCCAAATTAGATATGCAGGTATGATATTAAAAGTGCTGGAGAGGGAGAGAGATGTAGGTTTTATATTCATTCTCTGAGGAAAACTTAAGATCACTTGTTTGTTCCCAGAGAAACGCCAAGCCATTAAATAATTTCAAACCCCCCTCCTCTCTGTGTGGCTTCTCTCCTTACTTCCCTTTAGCGGCAGATGCCTATTGTTTGCTAGATGTATACTTGGCCCTCTCCAGAGACCCAGCTCACTTTGGTCTGCCAGCTGACCTGCTCTCCATCGCTGCTAGCCAATCAGAAAACAGCAGAGAAAGGAAGCAGAAGGAAAAAGCGACCAAACAGACCCATGGCAAAGAGGTCAGTCTTCAGTGTATCCATCGCAATTTCTGTTTTTGATGGGGTCTTTGTTCATATGAACACAGCTGTCATGAGCAATAAATACTTTGAAATCAAGAATGCAGAGATGAAGGGATGAAAGTCACCAATTTTCTTTGACGTGAACTCACAAAAATATAACAAAACCAGGAAAATGGACTCTTTCTCTCTCATGTTTTCCTTTGAGACAGAAATGTAGGAAAGGGGGATTCCATTAATGAGATGAAAGAATGAAGGCATAAACCATCTCACTACTTTAAGGGTCCAGTGTGAGGAAACCCTCCATCTGGAAAGTCTGTCTGCCTCGCCAGAATTTCCTCTAGCAAGACACCGAATCGCTGCAAACTCCAGGGGTGCTGTTCCTGTGCTCTGTCTTCCTGTGCAGGGGAGGTCAGAGCACAGAAAACCTCCCCGTGGGAATTAAGTATCAAATTGTTTTCTCTGTCCATTTAGGAATGTCAGGGGGCTCAGGCAATTAGTCCCTCTCCCTGTGGTGCGGAGAAAGACCTCCTATGTGGCGAGAAGGCCCCAGTGGGACCCGCTCTTACCCCCCAGCAATTCCGGGTTGTGTGTGACAATATGCTACAGGGGCTGGGGAGGTACCTGCGCTGTCTGGGAGTGGATGTGGTCATACTGAAGAATACCGATGATCACAGAGAGGCAGCAAAGGTGAGAAAGGGGTCTGTGTACATGAACGTGTATGTTTTAATACACACACACACACACACACACACACACAGTGAACACTCAAGAAGCCAACAGCCAGTGGTGTAGTCCTAAGAGATAAAATGCATGCATTGTAAATCTGGGCCATCCAGGGCCATTTCAGAATAAAATGTAGCTAAAAACATGTAAAGCAGTAAAAATGAGTCTGTAGAACAGTTTGCAGTTTTGCACATTCACTTTGTCAATCAGTTTATCAATAGAAAACACGGTAGTTATAATAATTGACACACAATTACTCAAATAGTTCATTTATGTGGGATCTGCAGTATAAAGGTAGTTGTTTTATTGTGTTTTACATCAGTTTGTATGAAACGTGCTATATAAATAAAGTCTGATTGATTGATTATGCGAGAGGGGTCCATTGGCAGCCTGATGACCTCAAAAACCTCAAGGAACACCCTCCTCATCCTTAACGTAACCTTAATCACTAACCTTAACCCTCTCCAATCTAATGCTTAAACTTAACCATTTCTAAGTGCATCCTGAGGAGAATGAGGTGGGGTGATCTGTGAGGTCTTTGTGTCCGCTTCCATACTTTCTTGAGATATTCTTCATAAAGATTCATCCTCAGATAGGGCTGAAAAATCGGGCTATGTTATAATTAAGATAGTGTTCACATACAGTTATCCACTAAGACAGAAATACTTTGACAGAAAATTTGTGTCCACTACTGACACTACCTACTAATGCCAGGACATCTCACAGCTCTTCCTCAGCATCATAAACATTAATAATTTATCGGGCTACATTATACACAGCGCAACAGGTGACAACACTTTTGGCGAAGAGGACTTCCATTCATATGTCTTAGTTACTTTGTGTCACATGCCCTAAATAAATTTTTAAACATTAGTTATAGGTTGATAATACATTTTTTTTCTTAGAAAGTTTGTGTGCTGTTGTTGCAGCTTGTTATTAATTATACTAGAAAAAAAGTGGGTATAGGCTGGATATGTAGCTAAACACCACATTAAAAGCCAGTGCATGGGAATGTCATGGTAGAATTAATGAGTGATCTTTTGAAGTATACCACACATGCATATGGCCCTGATCACATCACTTTTGCACACAGTATATATAAGGTGCTCGCCATAAAATGTACAATTGTTCAAGTGTGGGCTTTGATATTGATGTGAATATGTTTTTGTTTTTGTTTTCTCCTCTCCAGTTAGCCCAAACCGAAGGACGCATCATTCTCACATGTGGACAGCCATACCAGAGTGTAAGCAGTTACTCAGGATACATGTTAGTGTGATCTCATGAACCAGTTTTAATTCTACAACCCTGTTGTGTGTGAGTGTGTGGGTATGCCTCGTGTGTGTCCATGTTTTTTCAGTGTTTTACATGCTGTGCCTGTGCGTGTCTGCTCCTGTAGTTGCGGTCCCAGGTGGGTGAGGGTCGCTGTCTGTCTCTAGAATGTTCCGAAAAGGCGAGGGACCAAGCAACCCGAGTCCTCAGATATTTCAACGTCCAGCCGACCCTCAACGACATTTTCAGCCGCTGTCAGGTATCACCACGTGTGTTTTTTTTGTGTATGCATGTGTATGGTGGGTTTCCAGTGGATACACATATTAAATCGCTATCAGCATATATCAATCAGGCCGCGACTAATGATTGTTTTGGCAAACGTGTGGTGTTATTTTGGTAGTCATGAAATTAGCTTTCAAGGTCTAAAACCACACGACTTACCAACTTGTTTCATTTCTCTGCTGCAAGCGGTCATATGTTAACTACATGCCTTAGCTCAAACCCACCTGGTGGCTCCTGCAGAATGCTTATGTTTTAGATGTTTGTGCATCCCAGTAGTGCTGGTGTGAAAGACTGGTTTTGCAGATTGTTCACTGAACTGTTCTATTTGATTTTCTGTTAAAGTATTCCCGGACCTTTGAGGGTCTTTCTTTCTTTGTTGTTTCCTCATCAGGCTCAACATTTTTCATCTTCCTTGTTCATAATGTTGTAGGACACAGGGCTGAGCCTTGAAGGCTCCATCTGATTGGTTTAGAATATCATATTCTTGTAATTGCCAACAAACGTAGTGTTTGGCTACAGGGTTACAGACATGGCTGACAGGATCAAGGAATGGATTTTTTTCATATTATACATTGCAGAGTGTGCGTGTGTGTGTGTGTGTGTGTGTGCGCACGCGCGTTGTTTTTTGTTCGTGCAAGTGTGTGTCAGTGATATTTTGTGGTTGACGTCATTGTTTTTGTCACCAAGTTGTTTCAGTCGTAATTTTCAGGCCACGCAAATGGTGGAATAGTGGGTAATTACAATGTGAAACTTGCAAAAATGGTAAATGTCTGCACTGTTTTACCATTTTCAGTTCCTGGTTACGGTTGCACACCATTTTACCGTTTGCATTGCTTGGACTGGTTAAGTGCCTGGAATTATGCAGAACTCAGCCTGTGGTTACTGTGGTGTTCTGCAAATGAATGGTGATAAATCTTTCGGCACCAGGGAAACCATATGACCTCTAAACTGCGTGAGAGAGAAGAGTGTGACAAACCGAAGTTGTATTTGTCGTATTGAGTCACATTAAACAGTGTCTTATACATAGATATTGTTCATATCTTTTTTATTGTGTTACCACGATATCGCGTATGGCTGTTTGATTTCGTTTGCTCTGGACACTTAAAGCTTCCCCTGTATTTATTTGTTTAATAAACAAATTAATATAGGGTGGCGTGTTTCACTGGGGAAATGCTGGTGTTTACAACATGATGTCATTGTGTTTATTTTAAAACAGTCACTCTCACTTCCTTTTTTCTCATGTGAATCTGAGTCTCTCTGTGACAATGATGCATAAAGTTTCAGTACATTAGGGCCATAGGATAGCTTCTTGGTTTCGTGAGAGTGGGTAAGCTATCCTTCAAGGGCAAAAAAATGATGAAATGATTTGTCGAATGATTCTTCGTCTAGGGTGTGTTTCCTGGTATTTGATTTATGAGGTATTCAGGTGGAGCACCTCTGTCGGAGCTTTGCTTCATTCGTTTGTTTGTTTACCACACTTGTTGCAGTACACACTGCTTAGGGGAATTAGGGCACACACTGTTTAGCGAGCACAGAGCCTCATGAGCCGTGAATTAAGGAAGTAGCTTGGTGATTTTCTTACTGTCGTGGCAGGGTGAATGCATAATTTAAATATTGACTGCAGGAACTTTCCCCAGTGACTAGGAACTGTCCTTTGCAGAAATGTCCCTGTTTCAGCTGCAGGGAACACGATCTAAACTCTTTAGCTCTGATCATCCTTGATTGGTTAAAAGTGTGATACAAGCAGTGCAAAAGTATGACATCAGCCACTTTTTAAAAACAGGACCAAGCGATCACACTACACACCGTGCCACAGTGATCTCCATAATTCTACATAAAAGCTGTATCTTCTGTTCAGCCCTTGCTTTCCCAGTGTCCTTAATCTCATTTTCGACCTCAGTGCATATTTTTTCCAAAACCAAATGCAGCATCACAGCAGCACAGTAATAAATAATAATGAACATAACAACAGCTTTGACATCTTCCAGGCCTGTTTTTTTTTTTTGCTGTTGCATGTTTACTGTTTTGAGTCGCAAGCTCAATGAATAGACATCTCCTCCTTAATTGCATTAAATTTGTTGTTCTCGGGATGCAGCGGTAACGCAAAAGACACGTGACCTCGGAGTGCTCACTTTGCTGTCGGCCCCTCTTCCAAGAGCAAGACCCAGGAAGTTGAGCCCTGGAACTGTCGGTGGAAAAGGGGCCAAAGTTTATCCAATCATAGATACCCCCACAGTGCATCCACTGGTGCATTGCATTCTTGATGGATGCTCCGTGTTATCAGTGTCCCTACCACTAAGGAAACCACAATTAGCAAAAGGTTTGAGGATTATAATGCGTGTGTATATATATAGTGCAGACCATAATAGATTGAGATCCTCACTAGTAATTCACATTTATGGGAAATTCTGTGACCACATCCGAGAGCATGTTTCCACTACGATCTTACAGATGATTCCAGCATTATGAGTGACATATGGCCAAAAGGACAAAATTGTGGAAGGGCGAGTGCCATGCGGGTTCAGTCCCATGATCCCGGGGTCATCACCCACATGTTCACATCCACCCACATGCTCAGTCAGTTTAGTCCTCAAACTTATAAGGGCACAAGAAAAGTTTCCTCATACATTTGACCAATCAGCAAATGCCACCTTGTCTTATTGATGAAACCTCACATCACTGGGATGTCAGTGAAACTTTACTGAGACAGGAATGCATTTTAACTTTCAGAACTGGTTAGCTCGTCTCATTTGTCTTTCCATTACTCCTCAACAGAGAGGACAACAGCATACAGAGAAAAAAGGGGTGAAAGGGGTAGTGATGGCTGGAGAAAATGTGAATCAAATGTGAAGTGGTTAAGGTTTTTTCTGTTTCTTTCTTTTGTTAACAAAACTCCGTTTACATTTAGATATTTAGCAAAAGCTCTTGTCTAGAGTATCTTTCAGAGAGAGCAATCTAAAAAATGTAAACTCAGGGCATTTCCATAGAATGTTCCAGTAACCATAGAAAGATTGATTCTGACCGAGGGTTGAGGACAAAAATAAAATGAATCCCTTTTCCCCACTGAATACTCATTTATTGGGAAGAGTGATACATAAGGTACTTCTTCAACACATTTTTTAGCCTACCATGTAATACCTGACTCATTGTTCTGGGAAGAGCAGTCATTTCACCAATGAAAAGTTTGGAGGAAGAAGATTGGAGCTTGTTAAGAGCAATGTAAATATTTTATTTTACTTTGGTTTCAAAATTGTAGCTCACCTAAAATACATGTCATTATTATACTCCCTGTTTCTCGTGTGAAATAAACTTAGCAAACCTTGTAAATTGCCATTAGCTGCATTGTTCTAAGTCTTCTTTGTCAATGTTTGCAAAGTCTGGAAAAGATGGTTGTCGGGCAGATGCTTCTGTCAGATTTCAGGTACCTGACCTGTAGGTCTCTCCATGGGTGGTTGTTTATGGAAACCTGGGTGAGCTTGGACCGCTGTGTTTGTGTGTGTGTGTGGTGGCAGTGGTGACGGGGAGGGGTATCGCTGCAGACCTGCTTCTTAACTTGGGTGTTCTAGCCTGCTCCCGGTAGGGGGTCCCAAAAGTGTCAAGATACACCACTGGGTGTGTTTGCACATGATCCAAAATGTGAAAAAGCTGGACCACCTTGAGGCTTGAGTCATGATGGTCTCTTGCTGTGCTGGTTAGATACACACACGCACACACACACACACACATTCTGCGTGAAGGACAAGTGGTCAAATGGTCACCCAGCCAGCCGCACTGTTTGTTGGTCAGTGTTTAGTGGAAGTCACTTACGGCCATCAGAGAGCCAAATGGGCCCTTCGGTGCATTTACTGTTCCATGTCACTCAGCTGTTAGTCGTAGTCATAGATTGGAACACTTCCTCAAATCTTTCCCATCAGCCCACGCTCCTCTGACAGTACACCTCATAAAGCTAAATATTTTGCAGACTCAGCTAGGCCATAATTTTCTGTCCATTGCCAGCTAAGAAGGCCAAGCTATTACTTTCAACAACAAATGATGTGTGAATTATGCAGTATGTGTACATTTCATGTGTCCAGGCTACAAAGCACATGAAAGCATATTCCAGTTGAAAATGCAACCTGCTGAAGTGAACTCAAGTACAGCCCAACAACATTTTCAAATGCGGAAGTCAGTAAATGAGAGAAGCACAGATTGGTTCTGCTACTGCCAGCAGGTGTCCTTTGGTAGGACAGGTAGATGAAGTTTAGAAAAAAAATCTTGCAAAGTCTTACCTCTGTATTAAAAACAATGCAGACAGTGAATGAAAAAAAAGGTACACCAAGGCAAGACTCCCCTCATATAAAAGCTTTTCTTTTACCATAGAAGCAAGACTTCAAAATTTTGTTTTTTCAAATTTTCAAATTTTCTAAGGAATGCAGGGCAGGTGTAAGAACAGATTGCCTCTGGTCATAAAAATATACACAGCCTATTTACATTTAGTTTGCCGCTGTATAGTTGCTATGTAGTTTCCAGAAATGCATATTAAAAATGAATTAACATGGCCATGCTTGGCGCGTGCATGTGTGCAAGAGGGAGAGTGAGTTTTACCCTGGGGAGAATCTGCATGGCCCACCCAGGCGAAGTTAACCCCTTTGTTATCTGATTGTAAAAGCTCTCTGATTAGCAATGGATGGGTTAGTTTCTCCCTCTTTGTCTCTCTCTCGCTGTTTTTCCCTCATGCACATACACCGGTGATGAATAGCATGAGGAAAGAGAAGTAAAGAACACTGAGGAGAGGGGATTAACAACTGCCTTGTGTGTGTGTGTGTGTGTGTGTACACGCGGATGCCTGTGTGGGCAGGGAAAGGGTTAATGTTTGTGTCTGCGTATCAATGGGCCACACAGAGGTTTTAGGAGGTTTTAGAGGGGTAGGAATGTGTCAGAGTGTCCACCCTGGAGTTTTGGAGACCCTAACAGGGAACAGGGAGCTGTGGAAGGGCCGTGTGTGTCTGTGTGTGTGTGTGCATGAGACAAGTCTCCGTGCATGTACATAAACATCTATTAGGGGGTAAAGAGGAGGCAACACTGCTGGAATCACATTCACATTTACTTTAAAAGAAGCTTGAGTACTTTTGAAAGATTAAAAAAAAGCTTTATCTCACCAATAAAAAAATAAAGTTGAGTGTAAAATTCATCTTTGCCCATTTCAACTGACCCAGGTTTACAATTTTAAAAGCTGTAGAAACTGAACTGGTCGGGCTGGACCAGTGTCTCGCAGGTGGAATACATGTCTTTCCCACTCCTCGTCTTTGCGCAGGAACCGTCAGTGTCTGAGTCACCAAGTCCCTAAAATGTGTCAGACTCTAACGCAACCAACCAAGAGCCAAAGGGGATCTTGGGAAATAGTGTCAAACCTAACTGGAAAGTTACACAGTAGCACTAAAGACTCAACAAGCACGGATAGGGCTGTAATTTGAAGTTTGACTGCGTGATAATGTGGTAAGAGCAGGATGTAGACTCTGCTGGCCGAGTTGCCACATATACCACTTTACATATTCACCTCAGTGTTTCTGTTTAACCTCTTTCACTTATACACACACACGCACGCACACACAACACGCATACATGCACAGCCAGTGAGGGGTAACTTTAAACGTGTCTCAACCTCTCACATTCCTCCTGTTTCTCAGCCCGCGGCTCTCTTTGTAGATCAAAGGACAGACAACAAGTCTTTCTATCGCCCAACCGCCCCCC
>OMLB01055976.1:0-14918 GCA_900302555.1 Myripristis jacobus
AAAAAAGCCTGCCCGATTTTGGAACACAGTTCTTTGGACAGATGAAATGAAGATTAACTTGTACCAGAATGATGGGAAGAGAAAAGTGTGGAGAATGAAAGGAACAGCTCATGATCCAAAGCAGAGCACATCATCTGTCCAGCATGGAGGAGGCAGTGTTATGGCATGGGCATGTATGGCTGCCAGTGGAACTGGCTCACTGGTTGATGATGTGACTGCTGATGGCAGCAGCAGGATGAATTCTGATGTTTATGGGGCTCTACTATCTGCTCAGATTCAGACAAATGCCTCAAAACTGACAGGACGGTGCTTCACAGTGCAGATGGACAGTGACCCAAAACAAACTGCACAACCAATCCAAGAGTTACTGGAAGCAAAGCAGTGGAATGTTTTTTAACAGCCAAGTCAGTCCCCAGACCTCAACCCAGCTGAGCCGCTTTTCACTTACTGAAGACCAAACTGAAGGTCAAAGACTCACAAACAAGCAGCAGCTGAAGGAGCTGAAGTAAAGGCTTGGCAGAGCATCTCAAGGGAGGAAACTCAGAATTTGGTCACTGGTTCACAGGTTCCAGACTTCAGGCAGGCATAGACTGCAAAGGATTTTCCTCCAAATATAGAATATAATCCTTATAATTATAGTTAGGCAAGTTATATATAGTTTTTCCAATTGCTTTTGAGCCTCTGAAAAAGGGGTGACAATGTATAAAACTGGCTGTAATTCCTAAAGGGTTAATGTCATACTTTAGTTCAACCCCTTATATTAAAGCTAAAAGTCTGCACTTCAGTCACACCTTGGTTACTCCATTTCAAATCCACTGTGGTGGTGTACAAGGGCAAAATTATAAATATTGTGTCACTGTCCAAATACTTATGGACATAACTGTATCTTTTATACAGGATACAAGACCATAGCACAGTGATGTATGTTTAACCTAATATCTACCAAATGTATAAACTTCAAGTTTCATATTTTTGAGCTCAGATATCATTTTTCTTCCCTGTTATCCAGCCATTGGTTTCCAATCATTTCACCACGATATGAAAATGAACTTTCAGAGACTTCAAACTTTCTTCACACTGGTATTCCATCACCATAATAAATCTGTCCACATTAGTTTACTTAAAAGCAGCAGCACTCATTTTGGTGTAAGTGTATGGTGGGCTGGGGGGAATGAATGTGTATATACATGAATGTCTCACCACGCCTGGAAGTTGTATTTCTGCTATGAGGTACTCGGGATCTCCAGCAGGGGGCTCCACAAGCAAACTGAACTCAGGTCTGGAGTTCAGATGCAGTCACAGTGAGAGGAGAGTAAGGGAGAGAGAGGAAGCAAGTTGAAGAGGAAGAGGGAGTTGGAGAGAACATAAATAACAGTAATACATACAACATGACAGATAGGGGAAGAGGAAATTAGGATGAGAAATGTGGAAAAGTGGTCACAGAGAAAGAGGACGAAAGATAGTGGGACAGTGAGAAGTGAGGGAATAAGAGAAATGAGAACAATATGGAACAGCAAGGAGAAAGTTATTTTTGAGATGAAGAGGAAAGGAGGAAAAGCATGGAGGATATGTAAAGGTGGGAGTGAAGTGCAAAGAGAAAGAGAAAAAAAGATGAACAAGTGGCTCTAATTCTGCATCAAATTTCTCGTACACAGGAGCTGCTAGAAAAACCATTTACCTTTTGGCAGTAGCAGTGGAGCTTTTCCTGAGGGGAAGAGAGAGAGGATTTTTTTTTTTTTTTGGATTTTAGGCGTTTCTTGCCAAAAACCTGTAGGCCTAAGCCTAATGTCAGTGCCTTTTCTGTATAAGCTGCAATTGTTTCCACTGAGTTGCACTTTGTGTTTGCACTCTGTAATAGCATATTTATTCAGTTAGCCGTTTGTAAATTTTAAATTCTTGGGTAAATTTTATTTTATTTTTTTTTATTATTAAGCATTTATTCTTATTTAAAGTTTCATTTTGCACTGAAAACTGTTCACATATTGTTTGTTTAAAAGTAGTGCTTTCCCTAACATGATGAACAATTGTGATGAATAATCGTGATTACAATATTGATCAAAATAATCGTGATTATCATTTTGGCCATAATCGTGCAGCCCTACTGTAACCCCAGCTGTAAAATGTACCAGAAGTCTTCATAGAACACAGAGTCCAAATAGGGTCATTCAAAATCACTGGTATGGTGCTTAAATATTTCAATAAAAGGGGATCAAAAGAGAGGTCAGAAACTAGCACTAACTCTTAAGGCTGCGCCAAGCCAAACAAACACAAGACAGAAAGAGTGAGGGAGATAAACAAAGATGAACATCAAATATCAATGGCAACGTACTGAGGCTGCAGTTCTTGGATGACTGGTCGGCTCCGCGTACGGATGTTCTGCTCGTTTAAAGAACCAAAAAACTTCCTGTTTTTCAGCACCTTCCAGTCTGTGGACACACCAACACAACATACTCATAGTGTCAGCTTTATGCAAGCCTACAGACGCAAACTGTTAGAGTATTCCCCACAAAGACCCAGCAATTTGATTTCAGCAGCCATAGCAATGAAATAGTTTATAATTGCAGCCAGTGCTGGAAATGTAGTTGAATTACAGTGTTTACACAAATACTTTCTGTTACAGCTTCTCTCTCTTTCTCTCTCTCTCACACACACACACATGCACGCACGCACGCACGCACGCACGCACGCACGCACGCACACGCACACACACACACACACACACACACACATCCCTACCTCTGCTCAGCTCAAGGCTGTACTTGTTCTCTAAACCCTCCAAAGACACCAGGATGAGGAACTGCTGGAATAGGGGATCCTTCTGTAAAATAATAATAATAATAATAATAATAATAATGATAAGAGACAAGTACCAGGAACTCCTGTCTTTGCAATATCTTTCCTTGTGTCTCACTATGTAAAAATTAGAAGACCATGCCCACACAAACCTGACACTTGTTGAAAAATTCTTGGTTGATAACCACATCATAGGCTGTGCATCCCTGGGAACCTGAGAGAGAAAGAGGGACAGAAAGAGAGACACAGAAAGAATTAATTATTCACATTAAAAGAGGAAACTTTAAAATTTGGTTACATCTCAAATCAAGCCCCAAGACATACTGAGATTTCAGAAACTATATACCAAAAAACTGAACTCCCAAAAGACTCCGTTCTGTCAGCTGGTCCTGAGTCTTACTGATCAAATAACACCCAATACTGCTCAACCTCAGACCAGCACTGCTTTCCCACCACTCTCTGCAAACACTGTGTATTTCAGTTTTCCCTCTTAACAGCTGCGGCACTCTTTTTACACTGTTTCTCCAACACATTTTCAGACTTTCAAATTTGTCCGTTTTCTACTAGTATATTAGTTTGTTTTCCAGATTTGAAACCTTGTCCATGTTGAAAACTGAGTTTTGATTTTTTTTTTTTCTTCAGGCCACTTGTTTTGGGGTTTCAGACTTTAAGTTACAGAGCTCTAGACCAGAGCTGTGAGATAGCGATGCCAGATATCACAAATTGAACCATAAATTTTAGCAATAGCAGAGGCCTAAAAAGCCACATAGTTCAAGGTGCTACTGAGTGATCTTGAATCAGAATACAGAGATCTAGTTTACCATTATGACATGCGATGGCTGAGTTGTGCAAATATACTCACACAGCTTTACAAACTGAGGGAAGAAGTAAAACAATTAATTTAGATGAAAAGGAAATCTGTTGTGGAACTCAGTGACACCAATGGCTATGTGATTTGGCCTTCACAGAGGACATTACCGAGTACCTCTAAGAGCTGAACATCTAGCTCCAAGGTCCAAACCAGCATATCAGCTCTCCGCTTTCAAATATGAAGACATATGAAGCAAAATTAATGCTGTGGCAAGAGCAACTGGAAAAGGGCTGCTATGACATCTGAATACGCTGATACCTGTGTGAAAGTAAACAAAAGGAACTGAACATATTTGCCACGCCGTTTAATGTGGAACCAGCTGATGTGACAACCTACAACATGTAATCACTGAGCTGCAACGCAACAACAAGCTCAAAGCTACAGCAGGTACAACAACCTCCCTCTGCTCCAGCTCTGTGAACAGCATCACCATCATCATCATCACTACCATCTGACATCAGACACTTCACCAAAGAGAAGCAGTTCCAGCCATCGCATTAAGGTAAGTGTGAAGTTTGACCAATTAAAACCATGTTAACAATGTATATCCCTGTATATCCCTATTATTGATATTCAAATATTAATATAATTATTGCAATACATTTTTGAGTGTTGATAATTTTGTATGGCTCTCAAAGGATGTTCTAAAAATGTAATTGGCCCTTGAAGGGAAAAAGTTTCCCCAACCCAGCTGTATTGTATAGTCTTACTATTGGTTCATTTCCATAAGGCTCTTCCCATAGAAACCATTCCCCAGAAGTCCTGCAACACCCGTGTGAAATCATCAAGAACGCTTCCATAGGGCACACGTTACTGATGGCATGATCACTCACTCACTCAAAATTCTTTTTAAGCTACATCATGCAACTCTTCACCTCGAGGCTAGATGTGTATTGTCAGCCGCACCCTCCACCTCCTCAGTCAATCAGATTCTCACACTTGCTCGGTTTGAAGCCTGTAACCTGAGGCTAACCGGTGTTTTGTTAAGCCAAAGATGTCAAAAAAGTAAAAGCAGTGAAAGCAACCATCTACAGCTTGGTAAAAATTAATCCTGATGTTCACCAGTTGTGTCTGCTAGTTTTCATCATTTTCTTGCAAACTTGCTTTCTCAGTGTTGTTTTCCTTCTGTGAGTACATCACTGCAGAAATTAACATGAGAGCCAACAAACGTTTACAAGTCGCAGATATCCAAATGTCCACAGAGTAAACAGTCCAATCAAGACAATAACTTGGCAACACAGGAAAATCGCTAGAATTAAAGTATTTTCCTGTAATGTTAGGTATCTAAGGCAAAGTCTAGGCAAGAGATTCTTTGAGACATCCTATGTGACTACTTGACTGCTTAAATGTTACGCAAGGTGCTTCAATTATGCAACTTGATGCTTGATTTCTCAACAGCTCGCACAAACCTCCTGCATTAATCTTCTATATCAGCAGATGTCAACAGAACAAAGGAAAGGGCCACACACACACACACTGCAGACTGAGCCCTGCCCTGCAAACCTTTAACAGGAAAACAAGAAGGAATACCTTGGTGCCAAAACTTGGCATGAACTTTTTTTTTCTTCAACCAGTAAAAGCCAAGAGATGGTTATTTATATAGCAGATTTCACATGACAAATAGGAAAAATAAGATCCTTGGATTTAGCTACTCACTGTTGTCTATTTCTGTATGTGGCTCGCCTAGACTCATGGGAACTCTGTAACCTGTGGGATCCTCTGATTCGAGCAGCTCCACAAGCTCCTCTTTGGAAAGCTCTGGAGGGGGCGGGACCGAGTTTGACTGACAGATGTTGATGAAGATCTTCTGCTTGTCAGGCTGAGACAGAGTCTTCACACACATGCCTGGCAATGTGAGGGCAGAAAGGAAAAGACAGGCACAGAGAGAGACATGGAGAGAGAAAAAGAGGAACATGTATACAAACACATTGGGTATCCATTTTTCCAAATTAAACTGTAATACAAAACTGTTTCATAGAGACACTAACCAGGCTGTGGTCGGATTACTTTGGAGTCTGGATTTTCACTTTGCATCTGTCCCATTGTCTAGGAACAGAAACGACGGTCTAGTTCAGTTTCTTTTAATGGCAGCACAACAGAGCTGGAATATCACATATCTTAGGGGATGGTAAGCATGAGGGAGTTGATAAAAAAAAAAATCAGAGCAGGAAAGGGAAAGGGAAAGAGAGAGAGGTCTGTTTATTTCACAGGCATTCTTTCAGTTCAGTTCAGTTCAGTTTTATTCATGTCCCAAAGGGCAATTTGGTGTGCAGCAGCATAAAGGCACAAGAACACATATAAACAGGGAGGACATCACATTCCATTAAAGACAATACAAGTATCATCTACAAAAGATAGCAATTACAGAATAAACGTGCTAGTGTGCACCAAAGCCAAACCCTAGAACATAAGGCAAATTGATGCCACCAGAATTGGTATTATACTCGGTCATATGACTGCATTCTGGCTCCAATTACTAGAGCAAGTAAACTATTAAGATGAAATAAAAATAAAATAAATATAAAATATAAATATAAAATAAAATGAGTATTCTGAGTACTGTTAAGCACCCAGTGACCAGAAAAGTACACAAAGAGACAATTGGAAAACCCAGTGATTTTGTAAAATGCAAATCTCTTGGAGAGAGTCAATAAAAAGGTGCCAGTCAGTATATGAACACTGGGAATAGTAATGATGATAACAGAAAACAAACAAACAAACAAACAAACAAACAATAAATTAGGCCAACAGCAGCAACCACAGAAGTAAATACAACAATTAGTTCCTTTCCTCAGCAGCATTCAGTGCTTGAATGGAGACAGGAACAAAGGAATATTTGTACCTGTTTTAGTGGCCCATGGGACACGCAAGCAAAGGCCAGAAGGGAGTGGAGAATTTAGGTTGAATTTCAATTTATCGTCGATTATTGTGCCCAGATATTTATAGTTTGTTACAATGTCAACTGTCTGACCTTTGACAACACTCTTCTGGGTAATTTGGGGTGTGCGCCTAAAATCAATACAGATCTCTTTTGTTTTCAAGATGTTAGGTTGTAGGAAGGCTTCATTACACCAGGACAAGAAATCATCAATAGCTGGACCATGGCCGTCCTCATCATCATCAAGCAGGCTGGCGATAACCAAATCGTCAGCATACTTAATAATGAATCTGTTGTTGTAACGGCTTTGACAGTCGTTAGTGTAGAGAATGTACAAGAAGGCAGATAGGACACAGCCCTGAGGTGAGCCAGTAGAGGACGACAGAATACTAGACAGTACCCCATTGACGCTAACTCGTTGAGACCTATTTGTTAGAAAATCAAGAAGCCAGGCTACCAAACACGGATCCAAACCAAAAATACTAACTAATTTATCCACCAAGACATGTGGCTGGATGGTGTTAAATGCTGACGAGAAATCTAAAAAAAGCAACCTGGCGTGGTTTTAACTACCTCCAGATGCTTATATAAAAGATTAAGTAAAGTGACAGTTGCATCTTGGACGCCCCTTCCAGACCTATATGCAAATTGGAGGGGCTCTAACAGGCTCTCCGTCTTAACCATGAGCTCTGTCTTGACTAGATGTTCAAACTGCTTCATAATCAAGGAGGTTAGGGCAACAGGTCTGAAGTCATTAAGCGTTTTTGGATTGTTACTTTTGGCAACAGGCACGACGGTGGACTGTTTCCAGAGGGAGGGCACCCTCTGTTGGGCAAGAGACAAATTAAATACATAGTTAAAGATGGGGCCTAACTGCTCCACACAGGTCCTTAGAAGACGGCCACCAATGTTGTCTGGACCAGGACTTTTCTTATGTTTGAACCCACTGGAGTGCATTAATGTATTTGATGAATGACAAATGTGATTAAGAACCATTGTTTTCCATTTTGGTGTTTTTTTTTTATTTTTTTGTCAAACATATGTCCAACAAAGTAAAGGATAAACCAGGGGTTGGTAATGGAGCAGTAGGGATAACAGCTGTGAAATGAAGGGATGCATCGATTCCAATAGTAATACCAATACTGGTATTAATACCGCTGTATATCCAGGTGTAATTCATGGATCAGATATGAGACCAATATCAGGAATAACAATCCATGTACTGATATGCAATAGGCGTCCGCTCACATTTCTGCCTGTAGTATTTTGATAATATTTCTGTAGTTAATCTACCGCTACTGCCTCTACAACAGTGTGTTAGCATGGCTGTAGCTAGTAAACACCAAGGTTTTCTTCTTCTACTTTGGCAGTACCTTCCAGGATGCACTGTGCTGATTTTTTTTTTTTTTAACTTTATTTCTCCAGGGTAGTACACTGAGCATGTATGCTCTTTCTCAGCAACAGCCTGCTCCACACACACTCAGTTCCACACACTCATACCTAGCAGCTCCGCTGGAGCAGTTGGTTTGGGGTTAGGCCTAACTGCCTTGCTCAAAGGCACAGCAGCCATCCTGGGGGAGCCACATTTTGTTGGAGGTTGGGGGATCGAACTAGTGACTTTCTAGTCACAAGCCCACTTCTCCAACTTTTAGCCCATGGTATAGTGCCACAGTGGCATGTGCCGGTATTGCAGCCAAATTAGGAAATTCTGTTGTAGTGGTTCACTACTATAAGTTAAATCTACTTACTAGTAGTTGATAATGTATTGCTGTGCACTTGACAAAATAGGAGGAGGAGTTGCCATAGTAATTTGCACCCCTACACCTGTTTGTATGTGAAGCCTTGGGATACATTAAAATGTAATACATTTTCGCATTTTTGCTCTTTTAATAACAGGTTTTGTGTAATTTATTACAGCCTCATGTAATCTTGCACATAAAGCCAACAACAACAACAATAATCATGATAATCAAGATAAAAGAGCTCAGGTATCAGCTCATTACTGGGCATCAGCCAGTACCCAAAGCCCAGGTATCAGATTCGGATCTGATACGTGATCCCTGCAGTAATGTGTTATCTAGGTAATGGCAGGGCGTACGCTGCCTTTGTAGCCCGTTTAAAGCCAGTCCTTCTGAGGTATGTGAAAACACTGCCCGCTACAGACGCTTTCTCACTGGCACGTGGCAACCAGCCACAGAGAAAGAAAAAGAGAGAGTGAAAAAGAAAGAGAAAGAGCAAGAGTGACAGATATTTCCAACACATCTAGCCTCAACTGCAATGCAGCAGAGGAAAAAAAAGTGAGTAGCACTGAAGCCACACCCAACAACTTGCTGCAGTGTTTCCTCTGTATTTATTTGGCTATGGTGCACCACCACAAGAAGGAAATTATCACCACTGCACAAGACAATGTGAAATTAAAATAAACACTATAATTTAGCTTTAATGTTATCTCAAACTCAACTGTGTGTAGTCCAGATGCTTAAGAAATAATGATAATAATGAAAACAGTAATAAAATTTAACAATAGAACCTCAGACCCAAACAGTGACATATATGGGACAGAACTATAATTGTTGCCTATAACATCCCTATTTTGACAAAATTACAGAGGAGACTTTGCTGCTGGAATATTCTTGAAATGCCCAGGCTACAAATCAACCTGTGTCGAAAATATTCCAAACAGGAAAGAAAAGCACAATTTGTTCAGTCTCTTGGCAGGACTGCCTGGAAATTCTGTTTTTTTTTTTAAACCAGCCACATGGAACTGTACTGAATGGCACCTCTGAGAAATCACTGCCAAACTGGCAGATAGAACAAACCATCCGACCAAAACCTGTCATTAGCCAGGATTTCTTTAGCCACTGGTGATCATTTTCCACTGGCTTCACTACAAAGTCCAAGTTCCTCATTTTTCTTTTTGTGGCAAATGAAGAAAATACAACAGACTAAAGATGAAACTTGATGCAGCTTCCTTAAGGCTGGACAACTCACCTGCAACAGCAGCTGCTGATACAGCTCCTCTTGCTGCTGTAGCTCCAGCTCAGAGTTGAGAAGTGAGGAGTCTGTCGCCATGGCTACAGAGACAAATCAGTCAGTCAGTGACTTTATCAATCAAGTAATGAAATGAATGAACAATATATAAAATTGGGACTCACTCAGGAATTAGGGCTGGGATGATACGCTTATCTCCAGATTCAATACTATCACAACACTCGGGTGCCGATTCGATATGTATTGTGATTCTTACAGTGATTCGATTTTACGAATCACGATAAGGTTGCCATTTTAAAATAGGCCAAAATAACACATTTGTACAGAAAGCAAACAACTGCGTGGTTTGTGGGATTAGCATAAGGTGGGCATGTCTGCAAAGGAGAGACCCATGGGTGCCCTGAGAACCCATTTTTTCATTCAGAGATCTGGAGGTCAGAGGTCAAGGGACCCACTTGAAAACACCAGCCTAACCCTTGCCAAATTTTAGCCTGAATTTGGAGCAATAGTTTGCCCCCTTGCTGACAACCTAGTATGACTGACTTGGTATCAAAGGATTCCTTAGATTATGTAGTTTCCTGTGATGGTAATATCGTCAGTAATAAAAAACAAACAAACAAACAAACAAACAAACAAAAACATATAAAAGTAATTAAAAAATCAAGGATGGATGGAGCTTGGTGGAGGACTTGAGAAACACACATAATAAATCATTTATTATGTGTAACAAAATGTAAAACAACAACAACAATAATACTCAAGTGCAGTGGCGTCGCCTGGCCTGGGCATCCGGAGGTCTAGCCCCAGATGTTTTTTCTTTAGCCCCGGATAATTTTTCCTCCTCTCTGCGGTTTACTACGGAGTAGGAATATAATATCACAGTGCGCTATCCAAGCAGCATTACACTAAAGAAGACAGTTTTTTATTTCCCCATTTTCAGTGAACGCAACAGTGGCGAGACGCTCAGACCAATGTGAGGGGAGTTGTGTGGCAACACCGTGTTTTATTGGCTGACTGGTATCTTATCTGTGATATAAATCTCAGACTCACTGTCACATAAAAACGGACATACGACGATTCTTCCAGAAAGGAAAGAAAAAGAAAGAAGACCTGCCTCAAACACCAAGTGCTGAGGTGTCACATGAAACAGGTAAATAAGTAATGCCAATGTCTGTATGACCTAAAAGTTGTATTATTACAGTTATTACATTTAAGCAGATCATTACAGGTAGCGCGTAACATTAGCCCAATTAAGTTAGCTCAGACGTTAGCTTTGCGGATTACCACTACAACGGTGATCTATAAGGTTACCACTGTACTTTCATACATCCCTTTTTGATGACTTAGTGTAATATTTCTGGATTTAATCAATTTTGAGACTACTAGGCCTAGGGAACTAGTTGGGGGGAATGAGATGGCATAAAATGGAGGGAGAGAGAAGAGGAAGTTGAATAAAGAGTAATAGAATAGATAGTTGAAAGAAAGACCGTAAATGGCAAGTGAAAGAAGGAAAGTGACAAGTGAAAGAGGGAAAGCAGCAAGTGAAAGAAAGGAAAGTGGAAAGTGAAAGAGGGAAAGTGGCAAGTGAAAGAGTGAAAGCAGCAAGTGAAAGAAAGAAGGAAAGTGGAAAGTGAAAGAGGGAAAGTGACAAGTGAAAGAAAGACGGAAAGTGGCAAGATGTTGAGTGACCAGAAGATGAAGAGCAAGAGATGGAGAGAGGGCAGAAGATGGAGAGAGAGAGAGCACAGAAGATGGAGAGGAGAAGATAGAGAGTGAGGTTGAGAGAGAGCAAAGGAGAGAGAGCAGAAGTTTGGAGAGACATTTGTATATTGTTCATTGTTAATTCTGAAAATAAATGGCTGTTTTTAAAGTACATGGTGCAGTTTTTTGCATGTAAAAAAAAGGTGCCAAAATGCATGAGAATGCATAAAAATAGAGTTTGTTTATCAAAATTTTTCCAGGGGAGAATACCCCCGGACCCTCCTACAAGGCAGTGGGCTCAGCCCCCAACAAGGGGCGGCCTGGAACTAAGAAACAGCCCTGGACTTTGACTAACTGACTGACTTTGACTGTACTTGCCGTACAGCGTTGAGCCCTCAGCATGTTCATATGTTTTAAATAATGCTATTAAAAGCAATAATTCTCTAACCGAATTTCTTTGCTCACTGTTCTATTTCCACTATAGTCCATCAAAGTAGCTTTACAAGCACTAGAAATTCAAAAGAAGCTCTAAAACTAGAGGAAATACCTCGAATAATCCAACTACATCAAACTATTCTTCAAAAAACAGATTTATTGTAGTGTCAACAAAAAAACAAAGCAAGATATGGCATCAAATAGTGACATACAGTATATGTTTGAGCTGTACACTGTCGCTTTTAGATAAAATAAGAAAATGAAATTAAACTATGCCACAAAATAATGCAACTTAAAATGCAAAAAAAAAAAGATATCTATCTAAAGACAAACTCAAAATATCAGTAAAATATGAACTATTTCTGACATTAATATCCTGACAGACTTTTTGAAAGAATAAAAAGTTCAGTATTTGCTCCTCCTGTGGTCTGTCCTCTCTCTCCCTCACTGTCCTGCGCTCGCTTCAGCCTGTAAACAATCATTAGCTGTTAGCTTAATCAGTGAGCTGAAAGAGGCAGGTTTTGGACCAAGCAGGGGAAAATATCACTTTTCATATTACAACCTTGTGCTTGGTGAACAAATGGTGTGATAAATGACTCACTGGCTTTCACTTGAGGAGGTTTTCTTGCTAGTTCTCATCAGGCTGCTGCCTCTCAGGCTGACGGACTGACTGACAGTTAGCGAGCTGCCGCTCTGCCGGGAGCAGGATGCGGACCAAACCACTTTGAGGCATGGGGGGGTCATAACTTTTTAACACTTAAAAACACACTGTTTTATAATTAGCACCGCTTGCATTGTGCTTTCACTGAATATTGCTCTCTGACTTCTCCTGTCTTACACCATTGGATGATATGTAGCATTGGGTTCAAGTGCAACTCCAAAAAGGAGGACAAATAAGCGTCCGGCTTGAGGCTGTGCCAGACGCTGGACAAGGCATTTAAATTCCAGACTGCCCGGCCTAAATCCGGACGTATGGCCACCCTAGTTCCTCATCTATCTGTCCCTGTGCTGCGGCTGCAGCCTCAGCTGGGTCAGCCCCCTGCACAGCGCTCTGGCCCTCACAACAACTGCTGCCACTGCCGCTGGCAAACATTTCTGTCAGCTTCCGACATTTAGATGCTTCGCTCTCTAACTGCCTAATTTTTTTCTCTCTTACCTTCTCAGCCCCACCCTTTTCTTTCCTTTTTTTAGGATTAGCAACACGAGTGGTGTCCATGGTCTCTCTCTCTAGTCATCTCAACTTGCACACACTACCACGAGTATCTTTGACACGGCTGAGTGGCGAGTAAGCCTGCGGGGGCCTACCGGCGCATTGTTGCCACCTATCGGTCTGGACATGAAACAACAGTAGATTACAAGCAAAAAGGGGAGGAAAAAAAAAAACGGCCGCCGGTCAAGCCGCAGCACCAGCCGTTCTGGTATTCTCCAGAACGTCCAGATGGCCAGTCTGCCCCTGGGAGGAGGTTGAAATGCCTTTTGTTGACACTATATGTGCTGGCTGATCTCCCAGCCAGACATGCAGTTCTACTTTACAGCACCAGATGGCGAAGTGATCAGTTGTATTTTCACAGACAGAAAAGTTCATCTAACAGAACTGTCCTCCTATTATAATTGTTCATATTACTGGTGTTTTTATAGTTAATGATTAGGAATTTACACATCCAGATTATAATTGTGGATCACAAGAAAATAGGGTAAGAGCTTGCCTCTAAAACAGGGAATGATCCCAGTAGTAATGTTAAATAGCACTTCTGCAGATGTTGAAAACAGTATGATGTTTCCATGCTATAGTAACCCATTTGATATACAGTAGGTGTACACCCAGGCATTTTCACCAGGTTTGTGATAATTGGAGTATGAACTTATGGACATCGTTCTGATCCAGTTAAGACATTTTATGTGTCAAATCAAAACTGGGTTAGCTGAGAAAGCAAAATTCTTATGGCATGCAAACCCAGCCACTGTGTGTATACGTGTTCAGATTAAAGCTAGACATGTGGTGGTGAGGATTAAAATTAGAGGATAGAAAAGGTGTGGATGTGTTACCTGTGATCCAGTGATGAGGGTTATGCAGATGAGGACAGTTGTAGATCAGCAGGTATTTGATATTAGTGAACACCTCATTCACTGCCTTCATACCGATATCCGTAATGATGCCTGGGTTCTCAATGACATCAGCCAGACCATATTTCACCAGCTCTGAGTGACTCATCTTACCTACATGCACATATAGGGATAGCGGTAAGTGTCAAGCAGGTAAGTCACCTTTTTTATTTTATTATTTATTTAACCTTTATTTAACCAGGAAATCGCTTGAGATTAAAATCTCTTTTTCGAGGGAGACCTGGCTAAGATGAGCACACCATTACAGAGTTACAAAAATTCTAAAATAAAACATGTTAAGAACAGACAAAGAACAACAGACACATACAACAAAATCCAGTTTAGGAATAGCAATTGCACTCTTCAGTAACACGGTTTTTATCAGAGCTTTGAACTCTCCCAGGGAGACCAAATCATTAAGCTGTGATGTGTTCTGAAGATTGTTCCATGACCATGGCACAAAATACGAGAAAGCTGCTCTACCATGTTCCGTGCAAATCCTGGGTACCCGGTAGAGCAGCCTTCCAGTGGAAGGACAGTTATAACAGCTGTTTGTGAGTGATAGTAGATTACATAATAAATGTGAAGGGAGTTTACGCAGTATGGCTTTGTACATAAAGATATACCAATGCTGCTTTCTCCTTAGGCTTAATGAAGGCCAGGAAACCAGATCATAAAGTACACAGTGATAGGTATGGGACAATGCGTTGGATATAAAACATAGATCACTGTGATACACAGAGTCTAGGCAGTTAAGTGTAGAAGAGGCAGCATGCATGTAAATAATGTCCCCATAATCTAGAACACTTAAGAACGTAGCCTGTGTAAGTGTTTTCCTAGCTGCTAAATTAAGGCAGGCCCTATTTAGATAATAAAAACCCAGTCTAACCTTTAGTTTTTTCATTAGGTTCTCAATATGCACTCTAAAAGAGAACCTGTCATCCACCCAAATACCCAAGTATTTGAAGGATGACACTCTCTCAATTGAGTTCCCTCCTATGGTGTGAATGCCAGCCGTATCTGAGATCTGAGAACGAGCTCTGGAAAAGATCATGAATTTGGTTTTCTTAGCATTAAGAACCAGCTGTAGACCATAAAATGAGGCCTGCAGCTGTTGAAAGGCAGTCTGGAGCTCATCGACAGCCT
>OMLB01055983.1:0-13085 GCA_900302555.1 Myripristis jacobus
CAAAGATTAAACTCTTTGGTGTGAATGCCAGGTGTCACGTTTGGAGGAAACCAGGCACCGCTCATCACCAGGCCAATACCATCCCTACAGTGAAGCATGGTGGTGGCAGCATCATGCTGTGGGGATGTTTTTCAGCGGCAGGAACTTGGAGACTAGTCAGGATAGAGGGAAAGATGAATGCAGCAATGGACAGAGACATCCTGGATGAAAACCTGCTCAAGGGTGCTCTTGACCTCAGACTGGGGCGATGGTTCATCTTTCAGCAGGACAACGACCCTAAGCACACAGTCAAGATATCAAAGGATTGGCCTCAGGACAACTCTGTGAATGTCCTTGAGTGGCCCAGCCAGAGCCCAGACTTGAATCCGATTGGAGAGATCTGAAAATGGCTGTGCACCGACGCTTCTGATCCAAAGATAGGTGTGCCAAGCTTGTGGCATCATATTCAAAAAGACTTGAGGCTGTAATTGCTGCCAAAGGGGCATCAACAAAGTATTGAACAAAGGCTGTGAATACTTACGTACATGTGATTTCTCAGTTTTTTTTATTTTTAATAAATTTTCAAAACTTTTTTCACATTGTCATTATGGGGTGGTGTGTGTGTAGAATTTGAGGAAAACAATGAATTTAATCCATTTTGGAATAAGGCTGTAACATAACAAAATGTGGAAAAAGTGAAGCGCTGTGAATACTTTCTGGATGCACTGTATACTGCACAAACTGTAATATTATCATGCACTTGCAAACAGTACATGTCTTTAGACAAAGGGTTGCTCGTCTGAAATTTAGACCTCCAGTCTTTCAATGACATGCTTTTTATATTTTTAAAGAAAGAAAATAGAGAGCAGGAAGGATGATTAAAAGACCATAGAGTCGCCAAATTGCACACATTCCAAAACGAGTTTGGAAGACGAGAGCTGGAAAAAAGAAGCATGTCTGCAAGGTTTCTCTGAAAACTTGATATTCAGCTACATTTCTCAAATCCATTTTTATTTTCTGTCCAGGTCTTAACCAGAAGCCAATCTGCCTCAGCAGGGTATTCCTGTCTGTCAGCTGCAGGTGAGTACCTGAACACTGTGCTCATTACATGTGAGCAAAAATACATACAAAAAAATAAAGTATTAAATCAATTTTTAAAAAAAAGGTCTCAAAGTGAACCTCTTAGGTGATGGTCAGTGTATATAATGAGGTAAATGTTTTCCTGTTTGACACAGACCTAAAAATGATGAGCTTCAAATTGGTGACATTTTTAAAAAAATATATAAATTCCTGAAATTCAGACAAATACCACAGCGATATCCCATTTCTCATACTGTGATGTCAAAAGATGTATCCTATATCTAATATATCTCAACTTTTGGGTGGCATTTTGATAAAAGCTCTTCTGCAATTCAAAACTGAAATCTTAACATTCTTATTTTTATTGTGCTCCCTCAAAATAATTGGTGCAGACAATTGTGTACAATCCGTTACTAGTTTCCACGAATGCATGAATTTACTGAGTTGATTTACTGAAAGTATCATGCACTTATAAAAGATGACTTTAACCGTAAACAATCCATGCCATATCAAAATATGGATTAGTTATTCAAACCAATCAGTGTTCAGTATATTTATATTTTTTAGTTCTTTTAGAGTGATATAAAATGTGTGGATATGTAAATATGTTTAATAATCTGTCTTGTACACGTACAATAAAAAACTGACCTACTTCACAGCAGCCATGTTGATATGAACAGCAGGTAAACACAGGTGTTAATAATGATATCAATAATTAATAAGCTGTTCCATTTAAGGCTATATCCATATGGAGACAATTTTTTGGAAAATGAAGCTTTCTTCACATTTCACCCCTCTGTTCACACAACAACAGTGATTTTAGCCACTGAGAATACAACAGCAGACTTTAATCATGCAGGGTTTTTTTTCCAACTTGTATTCATGTATTATTTTTAGAGAGGAGCTCAACCACCTCCTCTGTCTGTATGAGCCACTCAGCTGTTTTTCAATCATTACTTCATTTTCCAGACAGTTGTGGTCATTGGTAAGACATTTTTAACTGTATCTGGACTTGCATTTATAGCAAATTCTGGGAAGTCGGCAAATTAGACACTCCCCGTCTTCTTTATGCATGCTTTTATTACACACTGCGAAGATGTAGGATTACTAAAGCTGATTTCCACCTTGTAGAAGTGCCCAGAAGTGGCCAGAACCTTCATTAATGTTATTAGCAACACTATTTATTTATTCTGCTATTCATCTGAATATGGCTGCTGTGAAAAGGTCTATTTTCATAACCTTTTTAGGAGTGGTGGTGTCAAATTCAAATTGTTCATAGAATGAATGACTCAAACAAGGACCCCTGAACAGAGGGGCGCTGAAATTCTGTTAAGATATATTTCAAATTTTATTCAGGCAAACTCCAAGTTGTCCGTGATGAGGCTGAACTCATGCAGTGTAACAAACAACTCCATAGCAATGACCAGGATTTTACACTCAGTGGGGAAAGCTTCGTGAAAACTAAACAGTCTATCAGGTGATGAGAAAAAAAAAAAATCCATCCATCCGCATCCATTGCTGACAATCATCCAGATACCTCAGAGTGCCTCTCTATCAATTAAAGGTCTGGGAAACTAGAAGCAGCGATTTCTTTAGCAATGGGTTACTTAAACACATATCTGCATTCATAACTGACCCTGAGGATATTTTGAAATGAATCCCACTACAGAGAGCAGTCAGCCCTGGAAGATCTCAGCTGGCCTTCCCCTCTGTTCAGGCAACAGGTTTCGACTGGGTGGCCCTGACGGGGACCGAAACATGTAACTAAGTTCAAACAAGCAGTAAAATTGCTTCTACCCAAAATATTTAATTAGGTAAAATGGGCAACTTCCAGTAAGCAAGGCCCCGGGGGGCAGCACAGAGGCATGCTGATCTGGTAAGTAACCTTTTATTAAAATTTATGGGCTTGCTTGTGGGACTAACCGGTAGGGTTGCCAACTGTCCCGCAAAAGACGTAATTGTTTCATAACTGGAAACTTAAAAATGCACTCTGTATTGAAGTGATCCTCTGTTCCTTCTGTATTTGTGGAGATTGAGTTCAGCGCAGCCGATATTCTCTCTCTCTGTTCCCTGTGTCAGAGCGGAGGTGTGAGACGAAAAGGGAAAGGGCTGGTTTACCGCAACTGTACAGATTTAAGTGAAGCGAGAGGTTGAGAGTTCCGGGTAGACTATGAATATGAATAAATGAGTGACACGCCCAGCCACTGCCGTCAAAACTGGACAGACATACCAACAAGGCATTCATTTATCATATCTGAGGTTTAGAGCCGTATAATAATATTTGAGTCCAGCTTCCCAGATCTTTAAAGGGCATTTCCTTGTGATGCAAGAGTGAACAGCATCTAATAATGAATAAATGAACGGTGTTAAAAATGTGCATCTTCTTTGGAGATGGGGGGGTATACACTCTTGGTGATCAGGACATTAACACATTTTCTTATCCTATACAATGTAGGCCTGACAAAAATTTGCTCACAACTAGCAAAACAGCTCGCTGCTCAACTGGCTGGCTAGCCTGGATAACAGTGTACGGTAAAACATCAAATCATTCAGTATCAGTCCACCTTAAATTTGAAGTGTCTTCCAACATTATCTTTCCATTCTAAATTCAGTAGTCACTCCTCGGCTTAATGATCCCCAGTGACTGTTCAACATGAAGTGCCACCTGACCAAGTCATGGGAAACCAAGGCAGACTGCAGTGAAAGCTAAATGTTTTCCCTTATTTTTCATTGTTATTGTGGCTCTGATACTCTGAAAATCATATTTAAAAATGACACAATTGTGTTCATATACAAGATAGAAAACTTGCAAGAATTCTTTACATTTTTTTTGTTTGTTTTTTTAATAATTTTCAGTTACTGTATTTTGCATTTGTTGGGCAGGATATTACAACCACAACTGTAAAGAGCCGCCTCTCCAACATGTTTACATTACACCAAGGTCCAGAAGGTCGGTGCTCAAATTCACGTGGCCGACCTTCAGCTTGAGGGAAAACACATCGGGGATCTATTTAGGTGAAACATTAGAAAATAAATACAGATACAACCTTCTTTTGGAGAACAGGTTTGGATGTGCATTTAGGTGTAAGTTCTACGCTATTTCTATCTATGGTGATAACATTAGTATCACCCCTGCTAACAGCAACAGCAAGTTTACGGTGATTTCGGTTAGTTGCTATTGCGATAGCGCTCCCTTGCATCTAACCCTGAGTCACATCGCATCCAGTGTCCTGCTGGCTGAAGACACCCGGCACTGCCACGGGTCATGACTGTGTGAGAATGAGCCGTGTGCAGTGCCCACGCGGTATGCATACCTGGAGTGTAATTTCACACCATAGAGGGAACAGATAAAACAAAATTCCTCTTCCCTCTCCCTCCCTCAAGTATTTTCCAGCCTGACTCAAGGTTTTCCATTGACACCGTTGGCAGATGTGGCGTTCCTGTTGCGGTTCAGCCAGGAAGACAGGAGTTTGCGAGGCCTGGGCGGCCGGGCGGGAGTCTGTGCCAAGCGGACCATGCGTGGTGAACGCCACACCTTGATGGTAGAATCGTCGCTGGCGGACAGCAGCAGCTCTTGGTCTGCGGGGCTGAAGGCCACAGAGTTGACCACGTCATCGTGTGCCAGGCGTGCCAGGCAGATATTGTAGTGACGGTCCCAGATGTAGCCATGCTTGTCTTCTGCTCCACTGGGGAGGAAATAAGTCAGATAGCTGTTTGCTTTGACATCATTTCAAACCATCATTTGTCTTTCTGGGCTCAATATCTGATCTCCGCTTTGCACTGTGGCTTATAAAGCACATTTTGTTCTGACCTTCTATTCTGTCTGGAAATTCCCTACCACTCTAAAACAGCACTATCAGGGTGGAGCAAATAAAGCCAGCCACAGGCGTGTAGTCCAAACCTTTGCTGTGGCTGGTATTTTTGGCCGGTCTTGCCAGTTACTTTTGCAGGAAGCTAAGGACTATTTTTTATAAATTGAGAGATTCAGTTCTGTAAGCACTACTGGCACTGACTCTCCAGCCACCAGACTCAAAGGGATCTGTCCTGTTTTGTTTTTTTGTTGTTTTCCAGTCATTTTCATGTTCCATATGGCACCAAACACTATAATATCCTATATCCTATATATAATATCTGCATTAGCCTGAAATGACAATTTCTGTGGATATGACATGCCAATATGTGAAATTGATCAAATATACCCTAGTTGTGGTTGTTGTCAGGACTGTCTCAAGATAAGAATCATCCAAGATTTTTGACAACAATACACAGCGGGAAAAAAAGATCAGGTTCATGAAAACAGATCAGCGTGCAGGATAGCTTCAGTCGAGCACCTTCAGTTCATCATAACAGAGGTGTTCTCTTGTAGCAGATAAGTTGCACTACGTCCATGCCAGTGTATTTCCTGTCTACGTATAGCAAACCGTCTAAACACAGTAGTGATCTAATTCCATGCACTGTCTTTGCTGATGTTTCCTGAGAAGTTTTCATAGCTAGCTTGTCCGGTTCACCAATGGACTGGCACAGGACCTTAGGGGTGGGACGATGGGTGATGTCACTGAGCATCAGCAATGCATAGAATCTACAGGTGATCTGTACATTTTTCCCGATGTCAAGACAATGAGAAAAATACAATCATTTTGGAAAAGTAGGCACAGTAAAGAACACCTGACAGTGCGATTAGTAACTCACCTGGCGACAAAGTCTCTGCTAACATCCAGGAAGATAAAGAAGCATTCATCGTTTGGTGTGAATGCTCGATGTGCGCGCAGGCTCCTTCTCTCCTCCCTCAGACTCTTAAGGTCAATAACATGCAGGTCGATTTCCTCAGCAATGGGGGGCGGTGACATGGGGTCAGAGATTATGCATCCTGCTGGCCACGCCCGGCTGTTTACATAAAGGTACCTAGTCAAGGAGTAAAGTTAAGAGTCATAAAAGACATAATTTGATGGATCTGCTTTGAACCTAGTATGCTGCTGTTTGCTACATTAGAAGAAAACGGATTGACCATTACTCACCTATGGTCTGGAGAAAGGCCCATACCAATGATGTGACCATGGATGTCAATCACATGGTCCAGTGAATCAAAGAACTCGTCTGAACTCCGCTCTTCCCCGAGGACAGGGCCACAAGTGGTCATCTGGTCAGGCATGATGCGCTTAATGCCTGGAGGGAAGAAAAACAGCCGCACAAGAAGAGATGTCTGACATGATCTATGTGTGGAATTCTGGTACAAAGGTTCAGGAAATGATGTATTTATTGCATTACATTAGAAGTACATTTATGCACTTTGGTTCTGTTGCAGCAGTGTGGAAGCAGCCATACCTATCTGGTGAGGGGAGTAAGTAAGGCTACCAGTGGTGAAGAGCAGGTAGGTCTTGTCCTCTCCCTCCCCGGGGGCAGACGGGCCGAGGAGGCCGGGGTCAGGGGCCTTTGTGTGGGTTCTACCCATCATTCGGGCCACTGTGGCCTCAATCTCTAGCTCCATGGCCCCTACACTCTGACAGCCCTGACGGCAGAGGGGAAAAAATGAAGGACAAAGGCAAGACAGAGATCAAGTGCTTATGTAAATGGAATCAAACACCTAGAGAGTGCTACACATTTCATGATTACTATTTGTAATCCCACATTTCATTGAGTGTAATACACATCAGTCAGTTTTTTAGCAGTGCATGGACCAAGAGACAGCAGCTGTTACTGTGTCAAGCTCTGCAGCTCACCTGTATAACATGCTCCAGACCTGAGACATTAGGCTGGCGGAGGCGGGCAGTGGAGAGGCCCTGATGCCTCATTTCCCTCTGGTGCTCCTCATCCTCCTCTTCCTCCTCTTCTTCCTCACTGTCTGTGGCACCCAGGTCAAAGAGAAGGGGCTGGTACTCCTGCCCCGTCTGGCTTTGGGCCTTGGCCCGCGCTTGTGACTGAGCCTCGTAGTCCAGAAGCAAGTCCGGGTTGTCGTGACGCCGGCAGTGGGCCACCATCACTGTGCGGATGGTGCTGGCGTTGATGTTCTGGATCTTGAAAAGTCGCTTGACCACATTGACGTTCTCTGATTCAATATCCTTGTGGAGAAAAGAAGAGCATGAGAGAAAACATGACAGAGGATGTGGAGAATCATGTACGGGTATTTTTTACATTATTTTGACATTTTCTTATGCAGGGGAAGCCAATTCAGTATTCAGACAGTTCCACACAGGCAAACCTGACATCGTGTTCTAATTGCAGCTGATGCTGTTTATACAACAAATGTTATGTACACACCAAGTCAAAAAGTAAACAAACTGACTTTGGCCAGAGCAAACTGGTGAGGTAGCCGTGTAACAGCTGAAGCAGCATGTCAAAAGTAGATACAGGATGTCCGCCGACCCTTTGTGGGCAGAAGGCGTGTTGTGACACTATCTACACTTTCGTCACATACAGACATCATGGTAATGGAACTGCTGTGGGGGGTTTTTCCACCGACACTTGCTCGCTCTGTTTACTGTTAGGACAAGAGGTGAGAGCTGCCCAGTTTAACCACAGTCTTCTATTTTTCTTCACTGAAGCAGTTCGGCAAAACTACTCTAAATGATCCAGCTGTTTATCTGTAACTCAAGTAATGCTGTTACTTTTTCAAATTTTGAATTTCATTTTTTTGCTAAAATCCCCTTGAATATGCTTTGTAGCCAATTCCCATCTAGCAAACCTAACTGTGCTGACTCTAAGTCTACTACCATGATGGAAAGTCACTCAAGAAGTGCTGAGTAAAAACATTTCAGAGGTATTGCTGGCAAAATATGCCAGCATGCACACTGTGCCTTACAAACACCGTGTCTCACCTGGAAGGCTTTATTGAGCCAGAGCACAGAGCAGGACGTCATGTTTCCGATCCAGTGCAGATTCCCAGAGATCAAGTGGGTCTCGTTCAGCCAGCACCCAAACACATCATAGGGCTTGTTCCTGACCCGCGACAACAGGGTGTAATTGTCTGTAGAGCAGAATGGCACAGGGAGGGTGGGAGAGATACAAACACATAGGGATGAAACACAAACAAATACACATGAAAAAAACTCTTATCTGATCAGTCATGGTAAAATAATTCTTATTATAACCACCTCAGTACTCCTGCTTTAAGTTAACATTTATCTGACCATTACCCGAAAACAGTGTTTCTCAAAGTGCATGGGATGTCCCACAATGTACGCATGCAATCCGGTGGGGCAAGGAGACAGAGAGGGTAAAAGATGCAGTTTCTGATGACTGATTTAAAACTCCTCTCTTAAATATTAATGATAGTGTAATCATAAATCTCTCAAAGACTTCTGGGTGTGTAAACTATGTAACCTGCGGGGAACGTGGGAAAGAAAACTAAAAATATAAAGCTCTAACATGCTGATATGTTAAAGTTTATTTTTTTCTGTCACAGCTGGGCTTTTTGGGGACTTTTTTTTAACCACTGTGTGAATTATGTCAGGTGGTGTGGTGCTGTTTGCTGTAAACCAGTGGGCTTTTTTTTTACTTTACACTTTAAAAAAAACTGAGATTATCCTGTTAATGAAAATATATCATTATTATCACAATTAGAATTAGTAGTAAGTAAGTAAGTAGTAGTAAGTAGTAGTAGTAATAGTAGTAGTAGTAATAATGAATGTGAATTTTTACACCTCTTAAGTAATATTCATGCTAGATGGGAGCACTGCTCTCATAGAATTAGTAAACCTAAACCTCTATCTGTGTGAAGCCTGACATCTAATGGTGAGAAGTAGGATGGCTGGTGGTAGGTGATGTCCCCACCTACTGTACTCTATGGATGGTGACATCACCACTTTTCACCATTATAGGTCTGGCTTCACAGATATTTGGGTTCAGGGTTTAGATATGCTTTAATAAGCCTACTTGTATTTCCTCCTTGCAACTTATTTCCGCTTGTTTTGTTATAAATCATTCAAAAGGGCACACCAGCGGAGGAACTGCCTGAATTCTCTTTTTTGAAAGAATATTCATGTTAAATGGCACCATAATATCAGTCAAAAATATGTGAAATTTTAATCATCCTAATGTCATAGTGACTTCATGTCTACAGGAAACACTGACACATAAACTCTTCTGCGTGCACATGTGGTTTTTACCCATGCTGATGACGGCAATTTCCCCAGAGGAGGACTGGTGCGGGCCCAGGTAGACACCAGACACGAGCAGGAGGCTGTCATCAGCATTGAACTGAGAGAACTGGGTGTAGCCCCAGTTGAACTGCCGCATGCTGGAGCTGTGCACCAAGGAGATGGTACCATCTGGCCGCTCGGTGTCCCACAGCTGATCACCACAGGCCAGCAAACAGAAGGGTGGAAGGAAGTGAGTGATATGCACGATGGCAGTTGTTTGCAGTGAAGCATAGAGGGAATCAGAAAATGGAATGATTTGAAAACTGCTTGACAATCAAGAAATAAACAAGAAAGCACTCACATACACACACACACACACACACACACACACACACACATATAAGTAGAGCACAGATCTCCGCCAAAGCTGCAGCTGAAAGATACAGCTGTGTTTGTGTTAAGCCACACCCCCTTCTGGCAATGCTGTTGTCACAGGACTTGTCCCTTTTGGCCACTTAGCAGGGAAAGTTGGTCAGTGCTGCTTTGACCCACGATCAGCCCGGGTTTTGTGATGGTAAATGGATTTATTTGGAAAGTACGCCCCTATTTGTTCTAAGCCACACATGGGCAAAATAAGGCCCGAGGGCCAGATCAGCAATGAAGCACTGTGGGAAACTACAGGCACTACATGCACAGTTCTCACAAGCGTTTTGCTTATTTTGTTCAAACTGAACTGATAAACATTTCCGTGCCATACTGGGGATTTCCACTGCAAAAATACTACTAGACTTGGATAAGCCTGACGGGAGGACAGCTCCACTTCCCACTGCTATGTTGCATTAAACATTGATGAAGAGTTCAGAATGCATGAAATAGTAATAATTAAACAACTGATTAAAAAGGGAGTTTGAGAAGGAAAAGTATCGTGATAGAACTGTGTTTTCAAAAAAAAAAATGCAGTGGTATTGAAACCTACAAAAAAAATTTAAACATGGAATGTGGCCCCCTCACCTGATCTTAAACTCACTATCCGGCCCTTGAACCAAAAAGGTTACCCACCCCTTCTCTAACCCTTGCCCACTGCCACACCCCCTCAAGGACCACTGGCCCAAAAAAGTTAATCACTTCTTTTCTGGCCCACTACCAACCCTCCAATCAAGTTTTTTGTGACTCCAAGCTGTACTTTTTGAGTTATCCCACTAACAGATGAATGAGCAGATGGACAGATTGATGACAGGGATGATCACATAATCTCTTACCCCCCATATAAACCCCTAGTATCGCCCCACTGCTGGAGGTGATGAGTTTAGCTCAAATGAATACAGAGAAAGGTTCAGACACCTACAGCAATCTAGAGGTAATTCATTATTCCAACTGAATAGTACAGCAGCTGATTTCCCTTATTTGCTCTATCCTCTCTGACTGACGGTGTGTGTTCTGCAGACTCTTGGTCCTCCGTAGCACATGACAGAACACCACTCCCCTGGGTGCAAGTGGTTAATCCCTACCTTGACAGTACAGTCTTTGGAGCAAGAGGAGAAACGGTGCCCCCTGTGGGAGAAAGCCAGGTGGAGCACTTGGTCATGGTGCTCCCTCAGCGTCTGAACCTCCACACAAGGAATACAGTCAAAGAGACGTTTGAACTCCCGGTACCATGACACAGCCGCTGCACAAAGACAGAGCACAGGTTACTATTGCATCAGTGTAGCAGTGGTCCTACATCTCTATAGACAAGCAGTTATCAATGCAACAATGTGGTATTCTTGCAATAACTAACTGATTGCTTTTGTAAATTAACATGCATTCCTATGTGGAATAAATCACAATTAAAGTAAGTGCACCTGGGTGCCTGGGTACAGAGCGGGGGATGCGGTAGTAGCTGTAAAACAACTCCCTCCACAGGAACTCATCTCTGGAGACAGCCAGCCACTGTCTGCAGGCCAGACCAGCTCTCAACACGGCATCATGGGGCAAACGCAAGAAGATCTCCAACACCAGGCTGTCCGGCAGAAATGGGCCACACTCCATCCTAACATCCTGGGTAACACACCACGACACTTAGCTGGATGTGCTGTTACAGTGTGACAAAGCCAGTTTAATGTAGCACTCAGATGAGACGGGGCATAAAGCAATGGTGATGATGCTCTTTAAACAGCATTAACAAATATTCAACAGTGCAACATCCCTTTGTATATATGGTGTATATAGGCAGACATCTTTTACATTTGCTCAATTCCTTATTTCTGAATTTATTGTTGCACTTTTTTGCAACTGCAATTAATGCACAAGTAGGAATAGTGCACATATTTATACACAATGCACAAATTTACATATTTTTACATTTCTTATCATTTCTTCTTAGGACAAAAACCCTGACATGACCATGAATGGATTATGTTTGTCTCTAATATTTTCCTGGCCCGGTGCACCCATAAATAACCAGACGGCCGGCTGCTGTCAGGCTCTAATTTGAGCCTGACAGCTGTGCATGTTGAACTCGGGTGTTGCACTGAACGCCAGCACAGCTGCAGCTCTGCACCGCCGCGGGCACTGCGCTGTCACAGCAGCTCACCCTGCAGCAACTTTTTTTCAAAAAATATGTGGACTCCAAGTGGACTGTTAACGCTGTGATATGTACTCGGACATCATGTCAAAGAAGTAGCGGTGTCACGGCGTCAGCTAGTCGACCCGCTGTCACAAAGCCACATTAAGCTTGACGTTTTCCCATTGAAAACAACTAAACACACCTGTTACATCAACCGTATTGCATGACAATATCGCTTTATTTACTCTAGTTAGGTTTATAAAACCCGTCGCTTGATAAATACCATATAGCAAAGATGACCAAAGGTGGCAGTTTGTCGTTGTGACAAACAAATGTGACAAATGTACAAACTCTTCCTGGCGATTTTCCGACCAAACACTCAAATAAACAACGACTATCTGCCGCTAGCAAGTCCTACATGTAGTTAAGCTAGTTAATCAGCTAACGTTAGTAGCTGCTATGTTGGTAACAGCTTGGCTAGCAAGTGATGTCAAGCAAGCTAAGCTAACTTATTAGTTATGCTAACTGATAGACGTTGACACTCGACGGCGCGGTTACTTTTCGTAATTAATGCCTTTTATCGCTTAAGCTCAACCGGGATCGCCAGATCCAAAATGTCAACTGAAACTGTTACCTACATGCTAGATCAAAGTATGTCGGAGAGAAAAAAAAAATCAGACTGCTGGCTAGCGCTGTCGGCTAGCCACCGAGGAATGAAAACAAGCCTCCTCGGACGGCGGAGCGGCGAGGCGCTACGAGCTGATGGCCGGATCATCGCTCCAGACCTGCTCAGTCGATGCCACAGTGCCCGACTCATCCTCTGCATGTTGTTGTATGATGACGAGGATGAGGAATGAATGAATGAATGATACTTTATTCATCCTTTGCAGGAAATTACATTGTCACGGCAGCTTCATCACTTCAACACACATAGGAAGACTTGATTCTCGTTATTGTGAGAAAAAGATGACAAGGTTTAGGACTGTGCAATAATTCATACAATAATTCAACAGTGCAGCAGTGTATATATGGTGTATAAACTTTATTGTGTACTCATATATATACACACACACAGTACAGGCCAAAAGTTTGGACACACCTTCTCCTTCAATGCAGTAACCTGACTTCTGCACAAAACAACTGATGGTCCCAACCCCACTGATAAAGCAAGAAATTCCACTAATTAACCCTGATAAGGCACACCTGTGAAGTGAAAACCATTTCAGGTGACTACCTCTTGAAGCTCATGGAGAGAATGCCAAGAGTGTGCAAAGCAGTAATCAGAGCAAAGGGTGGCTATTTTGAAGAAACTAGATTATAAAACATGTTTTCAGTTATTTCACCTTTTTTTGTTAAGTACATAACTCCATATGTGTTCATTCATAGTTTTGATGCCTTCATTGAGA
>OMLB01055987.1:0-19040 GCA_900302555.1 Myripristis jacobus
CATTCCATTTGATATTCCCTAGGCTGCTTGATCCTGTGCCTGTTTTCCTGTGCTATGAATATATTAAAAGGACACAAAAGAAAAAATAATTTTATTTGGGGAAAAACACAGGGGTGGACGGTAAGGGAAGGGAGGATAAGAATGGCTGAGGAAGGCCACGGCATTATCAGACACAACTATTGATAAATAGTTTTTTGAAAAGTGAAAAATGACACACAGTTTGTTTGGTTTTTGTGTGTGTGTGTGTTTTCTTGTATTTTTTTAAACCAAGCCACTGGCAGCTACTTTGACAGATGTCCAACCACACTGAATTCCCCATTTGCATACTGTCAACTCCCACAAGAGGAGCACACCGCTTTGGATCACATGTTCGCAGGAGGAGACGTGCACGGTTTTTGTGTGAACATTTCATTCAAGCGCCCACACGTCGATTGAAAAACACAGCACAACAGAAATCTATTATGTAAAACGGAGTTTTCCAAAATCCTGCCCACAGCTACACTCTAATCCTGTCAAAGTGAGTGTGACTGTGAGTGTTTCCATGGTAATCGTGGCCATGGGAACACGGAAAATGTGTACTGTAGCTCCGAGGGACAGGAAGAGGCCACTGACGTCCTCGCTTACAATGTGGAGCTTACATTCACTGGATGATGTACAGAATAAAAAAAAAGAGAAGATGGAAAGAAAAAGCAAAGCATATGTGTGCATGTAAAGGAATTTAAAGTCTTAAAATGTTAGTAAAAGTGAAAACATGGTGAAGTAGTAGCTTTTTATCAATGCAAACCAACCAAACCAACCAGGCTATGTCACTAATAAGCCAGTTTACATGGTTGAGTGCACACACCTCCGCCAGGTACAGCTTCAACAAAAAAACATAGATTAATGACAGGATCATCATTTCTTCCCTCTGCGTTTATACAGTCAAAGAAAAAGTGAGACGCAACCATACAAACCTTTTACTTTTAATTTTTTTCATATTTTTTCCTTTTTTTTTTTTTTTGGTGGACTGATTTGTTTGTGGTCACACCGGGTAGATGCTGATATTGTGTTAACTGGATTATTCATGGCAACGGGGAGACTAATTCACACAGTTATCACAGAGTCATGGAAAAACCTCATGACAAATCGCTGGGTTCCTTTGTGCATGCAAACTAGAGATGCACCGATACCTTTTTTTTTTTCCCAGTGTCCATAGTGACACCATGTACAAAACTTGAAGCAATGCACTGATCTGATCCACTGCTTCCACTAAACTGGGGACACTTAAACCATCTAAAATCCTTCTCTGTCCCCCCATTTGGGAAATAAAGGCTCTCGTTTGACAAAAATAGAGACAATCAAGACGGTTTGCTTTCATTTCTGTCATGTCACTCGTGTTTTTGGTCCCAAATAATAGTCTTGAGTAAAATCTTTGATATTGGCACTCAATTTCAGCCTAATGCCTGTATCAATATCAGTCCATCCCTGATATAAACATAACCATCACACATTTCAAATGGAAAGAAGGGAAATGGTATCAGAAATAAGTGACGCTCACTTGCCCAACTGGCAGATTTTTCCTTTTGTCTAAGGAAAAATAAAAATTTTACGACAGAGTTCATGATTAAATGACAAAATTTGGCAGCGTGAGATCTGTATATGTTGAAAAAAAAAATGATTGGGGTTGTTTTTGATGAATGAGACACAGGTAGGTGAAGTGAACAGATGCTGTGACCGATTTTGGCCTTGCTTACATTTAATATAACTGTGGTTTATTGTATGTTATTTTAAAATGTACTTTTCGGAGTCGAAAGGCATGGATGTCATTTATTCATTCGGTAGAACCGTAAGCACCATCAGAGCAAGGAAATCCTGTGTGATGTTTCATGGAAGTCTTCAAATTCTCAGCGAGAGCGAGCTGAGCGAGAGGCGCTGCCAAGTGGGTCATGGGAAGTTCCCATGTGGGTGGACGGATAAGCAATAAAACAATTTCCTTACTCTCAAGCTTAATCTGCTGGTTCTCTGGCGATGTGACAGAATAAACTCCGGGACGGATGGCATCCCGTGGCATCTTTTTGCTCCTGTGGAAAACCCTTATTGTCCAAACTAATTTCTCAATCGGTATTTGTTTTATCTTGCTTCAGTGTGTGTTGCAGCTGTATGTTCCCTGCCAGAAAACAATATAGAGAAAGTTCCTCCTGGAGTCCCGGCATATATGTGTGGATAAAATGTGTCTGATTGTCACTTTGTGTATTTGTGCCCATTTGTCTGCAGGCACTGGGAATATTTCCCTTTGCTATTTGTGCACTGATGTCTTCATACCCTGAGAATTATACTTACGCTCATGTGTGTTGATAGCCACTCATGCGCCGACATCTCATTTTATCCATTTCCCCATGCGCCTTATGGTTGTTCCTCTTCGGGCTCGTGTGTCTGCGCCGTCTTCATATTTGCATGTGAGCCCGTAGATGCATATTCAAGTTCATCGGGATGATTTGCCAATAAAGTGGTCACCCTGGAAACAACTCCGAGGCGGCCAATGGCCATTCATCTTTCTGGCACAGCCGTTTAATTTAACCCCTCATTTAGTGGAGAGATCTCTGCGGGTAATCCATCACAGTTACAGTGCAGATGACACCGTGACGTGATTTCTCATCAATATCATACATGAGAACTGCTGAGCCATTAAAACGGCATGATAAGAGGACTGGGAGAGGCTTGGGGGGGAGGGGGCGGTTACAGGAAGGGAGGGCGAGCACTGTTGTCTTTATCATTTTGTAAAAGACTTGGTTTCACTGACATGAAGGCTTAGATCAAAGGCTGTTTTGACTTGAGAAGTGGGCGTTATCGAGCGCCGCATGACTCAAAACTTTCATGAAATGGTCTAATTTGGTTTTCCTCAACTCTTGTCAGTTTGATTAGCGACAATTTAGGCTGTCGGGAACGTGAAGGCAATTGTCAGGGTTTCATCATCGTCGTAATTTTTTTTTTTTTGTCTCGTCTAAGTTTTTACAGCACTGGAACATATCTCTGAAATTAAGTTATTTTTATCCTGTGGGCAATGTGGAGTAAGTACGCCACACTTTTATCTCCTCTCACCCTCCCAGCTGTCTGTACATCTGTCTTCATCAAAAGTCCCCGTCACATCTCCCCCTAACTGCAGGAGAGAGGCTTTTAGCAGAAATAATAAACTGCATCATATACTGTATCCCCAGTTTTAACGTCCATACATCACTTGCCACTTAGGATTGTAAGATTTATCTCTAGAGAGGTTGTGTCTTTTAACCCACGATGAGCTGGAGCAAAACTCAAACTTTTGCCACTGGGGTTCTTAGATGTTGGAGCAAAGCTTGGCAGTGAAATGATAGCCTATTGTTTTTATTTTTTTTATTTTATTAAACATATTTATAGGCTGGTCTTTTCCTCCTTCTGTTCCTATTTGATGCTTTCAAATTCTTTGTTTTAATTGCTGGTCGAAAAATAGCCAGGCTTTTATTTCATTGACATTTTTTAAAATAAAATAAAATAACCCTAACCCACATTAAAACACAACCCACATTCAATCCTCTGATTCAATCCCTTGATTGTTCAGTTTTGATTGATGAATATAGAAAAAAAGCTGCAAGCACTAAAATCCATAAAGACTGGAATCTCTCTTTTTTTTTTTTTGGACGAAAAACAGATATGGTAAGATGATAAGACTGTATGCATTTAAAAATACTCCCTATCAAAGGAAAAACCCAACCTCAGATATTCCTGCGCTGGTAGATTTCATCAGCATGTGATGTTCAATGTATTCCAGGAGTCATTTTCTGATCTTGTGCACCGTCTCTCCCTCAGCCTCCCTCATGTGCTGCTGCACCTCTTTATTCAGTGATTTCTTATGTTTCCCGGAGACAGCACATCATTTGCTGTATTCAGAGGTGAGCTATATGTGTAGTTAAAGACAGCATTGCAATAGCAGTAGCAGCTGCATTGCACTCTGGTCTATTGAAGCGACTGTCAATGGAGAGATTGGTATCTCTGCGTCTTTTGCAATGGAGTTCTCCCCCAGGCTAGTGTAATGTTGCTGCAAAATGTTGAATCTAGAAAAAGCCCTCAAACCTGACATTTTTTGTTAATGTTTTAGATATAACTAAAAAAAAATACATCTAATGAATATCTGGGTGTGAAGTCATAACATGTAGGTTTGGCCAGTTATCCGCAGAAACAAGAAAACTGCAGCACCAAACAGCAAAACGGGTGCAGAGATGTAAAGCATTGCACCAATGGTTGTTTTTTTAACAGCCTCCAAAATGTTAAGGTTGTTTTTTGTTGTTTTTTTCTTAAATCATATGCTGTTTTACACTTTTGCCTCTTACTGTTCAAGAAAGGTGTTAAAAGGGGGGGAAAAAAAGAGAAAAACAGCTCATGAGCTCATTTGCTGTGTCTCCATATACCTCTCTATCTCTGAAGGACTTGTCTGTGATACTACAAACAACATATACATAATCTACAATGCACAACACCTACACACATGATCCACTTACCCTTCAAATCAGCTCCTCCTCCACACAGACACGGCTGCCAGCAGTAACAGATGCTGAACTGCGCAGCATCTTGTCAACTCTTTGGCCTTTGCTCCGAGCAAATGCATCATCTGAAGTTCTGCAAGCCTTTGAACTTGGCCTTGGCGCGAAGCTACTGAATATAAAGACAAGTAGCTGACACCCGGCTACATGCTATAGTGAGACGTTGTAAGTCTGTCATGTTCACTCCAACAGCTATATAAGAAAGGCTTCTTCAAAGGAGCGAGGCTGCGATCAAAAGTACAGCTCACCTCTAAAATCAACACCTGTCGGAGCTCCTCCTCAGCAACAGCCACATCTGGGGAGTCTGAGCTGTAGCGCGTCCGTGCTGTGTTTTACAAAGCTGGGACTCAAACTGTTTGACTGAAGTGTGTCCGTGTGTGGTTTTTTAGTGTCACTGATCGGTCAACTAACGATGAAATGGCGTTTTCAAGTCAAGAAGTCAAGCTTTTTGTCGAATCATTACAAAACTGAGAGAAGGCAAAGCATGGAGGAAAAAAAATGGATAAAAAAAACACAAATGTGCTGCAACAGGATTCAGCAAACTGTGCCAAACTGATTGCCACGTTGTGTGTGCAAACAAGCAAGCAGCCAGCAACTCCCGAAGATAATGATGATGATTATAGCAATTCTAATGATGGTTGCAAAAGTGGACCAAAACTGAGACATAAGATATGGTTTGCACTGCATGTGCAAAGTTATTAGTCCTCTGCTGTTCAAGGGCCAGAAATTGTTAGACCATACAAATAGTTCCCATATAAAAAATATATATTTTCTAATCCCTTAAATATGTTTTAAATAAATCTCACATAACATGAAAATGAAAAAAAAAATGTTTCACAGGTTTAGAATGAGTTATTTTAATATACAGTCAAGGCTGTAAAGGTCAAAATGGGGCAAGTAGGTGCACCTTTGGCAGAAATCATGATTTTTGACCCAGACAACCACTGTGGGGTCCTCTTTCAATCTTCATAATAGACAAACACATTTAAACTAATTCACATCTAATTAACATACATTGTTGGATGTTAATTGGTCAAAAACCTGAAAAATGTACATTTCTTAAACCAGCAGACAGATTTAGATGATTTCTGAAACATTCAATGTCAAGGTTATGTGATAAAGCTGAAGCCAAGGATATTTTTGATCAAAGTCCTTGCAATTTTGCACAATGTGCCATGTGATCAGTTTATTTGTATCACTGCTACCGTATTCCAGCAACCCTCACACTCCAGTGTAGCACAGTGCTTCCACTGAGTTTCTTAAGGCTTCCCTTGCAGTGAAAGATCATATGAAAGATTGCAACTGCAGAGTGTATTGTGAGGGTGCATGCGGTTGGTTTTCAGCTTGCTTTTACTGCTCAGCATTGTGTATATGTGGAGGGAACTGAACCAGGATTGCCCCGCAAACCCTCTACAGCCAACCTTGATGGGCTTGCACCTCGCCGTGCAGCCCTGCAGCTGGCAGGCGATGACCAGCTGCTCACATGTGGTCCTCCTCCTCTCGTGCGTCCTCCAGATGGTCCTCCCACAGCACAGTCAGCTCCATAAGAATGATGTTTTCGGTGGCTTCTGAGAGCTGGAGGATTCCTGGCCTCAAGGCACGTTGTGATGTCCCCGATGGCTTCTTGGGTCCTGTGTGTGGCTGCTCTCTGGCCCTCACACCATTAAAAACCTGGGTGTTGGGGTGTGCTTTCCTGCAGCTGCATGTCTGATTCCCATGCTGATGGCTTCTGCAATGGGTTCCAGCTCCTGATGTACTGGCCGTGACCTAGAGCCTCTGGACAGGAGCTCACCATACCCTCTGACATGGCTCTTCTGGGCGTTGTAGGCAGGCTGCCCATGTTGAAGAGGTTTGATGGACTGGGCAGGATGTGCACCACCGGCATGAGGAGCTTGATATGCTGCGGTTCCTCCTGCAAAAGATCACTCCATGTGGCCTCCTTGCCAATGGCCAGCTCCCATGCAGGCCCCCTGCTGACTTACGCTGGCGGCTGTCTGTCCATTTGGTCTTGTCATACTGGGGAAGTGGGAACACTGCCTGGCCAGCTCTTGCTGGAGTAAATGCTCCCACCAGGACACCATGGCGGAATTATGACTCAGCCTGCAGCACGACATCCTCGGCTCTCGTCTTCCTCCAAGTCTTTACCACCAGCCCTGCCTGGGAGATGGGGACTTTGTTGACAAGCAGCAGCCAGAGCATCCTTGGCAGAATATAATAGTGTTATATCCATGCCTTGAACTCGCCTGGAAGGCTCAACTGGTCAACAGATCTTAGCTTGCCACCCAACTCCTGGCAGGTCACTTGAACTGATACGATGTCTTTCAGGCCGCTGCTTTTACTGAAACTGCTGTAACTCCTTAATGCTGCAACATACAGGGTTCATGCTGGTACCACCTGTGTTTAATGTAAAGACAAGCTGAAGTGGAAATATTTCTTAATCGATTCATTAATTAGATGAACTAATGACCCTATTAGTGTATATATATATATATATTTTTTGTATTTAACATATCATGGTAATTATGGTAACTATTGCATGACAGTAAGCTGCTTAAGGAAAATAAAGAGGACAATTTAGACAGAACAGGGCTAAAGCCAACCTGAAATAGGACGAAAGCAAATGTACAAGTCAAATATCCAAGATGGGATTTAATTTAAAAATCCTTCAAAAAGATTATTATAATAAGTCCGCGCTACCTTCAGCCGCCCCTTTAAACTATTTCTACAGGATTATTTTGTTTTTCCTCTTTTCATGCATGTTTTACTTGTTAACAAATGTGATGTCCTTGATGTGTGTTTAGCCAACAAAACCTCAGATATCGTACCAAATGAAAGCATGAAGCGCATCATCTGTGCGGCTAGATGTGACAGCCGCGGTTGTTGCTTTACTGCTGGCAACAAAATGTGTCATCACAGCTAATTTGGCATCTATAGGCCCATGTTTAGATGCTGCTTCTTTAAAGAGAGCACTGCCCTCGGCAATAACGTCCATAATTCTGCCAGTTCACGTTACGACATTGCAAGTACAGCAGCTATTCAGAATTATGAGACGTGGCCTCAGGTATTTGTTTATGACTATGGTGTATTCGGTGAGAGTAACAATTATCAGGGAGTCAGATGGAAGGATTTGAAGCACGGGATAAAACTTGCAGCCTTGCTTTTACAGTTTAGGTGACAATGGTTTTATCAGCAGTGGCATTTTTTCAGAACAGCTTAGGGGAAAGAATGGTCAAGGTGAGGCAAGCAGGTTTCACTGTGGAATTACTGCCTCATGTGCACACACACACACACACACACACACACACACACACACACACACACACACACACACACAGAGAACTATTTGTTCTCTTGCTTATGTGCACCCACACAGTGATGATTGTTTTGAATAAACTTTCACTTCTCTACGTTTTTTTTGTGTGTGTGTGTGTGTCTGTATATTTCTACTGATACAGCAAGTGACCTGAATACTGAAGTCTTATCTGTGTGACACAAACTGAGGCTTTCATTAATGCAATGCTGTGCCTCACACACACACACACACACACACACACATTCCCTGCCTCTGTTGCACACAACTGAGGAAAAAAAAAAAATGTGACCTCGAAAAGAAACTTATACATTTTTTATGGAAATTATGCAAAAGGAATTGGATTAGCTCTTGGCAAAATCAGTGCATGTTTGAGCACATGCACACAGACTCACACATACACACACACACATCATGCATCGTCAAGGCAATCGATAAAGATCTTACTCTAAATGCCTCTCGTATCACCGCCATATTATCTTTTATTAATTAAATACGTTGCTCCCTAAAAAAGAATAAATTGAAAGTGCCTTTGGAATTAAGAGTTTCTGTTGAGTCTTTACTTCGTCTCAGGTCATTGAGTATAACTGTAGTAGTCAGAGTAGTAATATTAATGTAATTATAACATTAATCATAGTAATTATGTTAAAGTAGAGCTGTGGAATTGCACAAGATTCTTTCTGCCTAAGGGCGTAAATGTCTTTTGATGTACAATTCAAGAAAGTGATATTTTCTTACATATTTCCTTGCAGAGAGGAAACATTCCTGACACATTTGTGCCGCCATTAGAGTTTCTGTCAAAAACCTAAACTCTGAGGTTATCGGGTGTAAAGTGGGATCTTTAGCACCTCTTCCCGTTGAATTGGAGATAATTTTATCACATAGCCTGGCACTGGAATTCATTCTCCTCTATCTAGTCAATCAATAGACTCCGATTCAAAGCTTTCATCCCTCTTTTGATCTAATCTTAAGTTACAGTGCAGCATATCAAGTAGAAGTGGTTCCCACTGAGCAGAATGAATTCTATGCATTTCTAACAACGCTCCATTGTTGGACATCCGTAGCCATTTAGAAGTGATGCTGGTGATAATGAATTTTAAATTGGGTTACCCTCACCAAAATGCCTTCACCAGACCTCTCCTTGATCAGTCCGCAGGCTCTTAATTTGTGCTTTCGCATCTCACGTTTCAACAATTTCTCTGACTCTTATCATGTTTAGGCTGCACATCAGCCCTTAATGCATGCACAGGAATATCAAAACTGGAAAGTGTTTGAGTTTCTGCCTGCTGACAAAGTATTTAACAGTTTGAAAGGTCATGTCAAATACTTCCTTATATCTTATGCACCCATAACACAATTTTGCGTGTTCACATTTGTAGGGAAAGCACTCGGCGGCCAAATTTTAATTCTCTGTCAGGCTGTTGCTCCAAATTCACCCTATCTCTCTAACATATGATCACTTAAATACCCAAGCCGAGCATACTGTACTGTGCGATATGCAAATACAGTCAGATAAGGACTGCAGCCCATCTATCCTAATATTAAACTATTCTGTCAACCAGTCAAGTGTGAAGGTGGTTATCACCAATAATGTGCCTATGTGTGTTGACAATTCATGAGATGTCCCATCAACTGAACTGAAAAGGCTGACTGATCCAAAGTAATAACTAGCCTTCTGGAGGAACGCCAGTGTAAAAAACCCCAGATTGATGGTGCTGATATCAATGTGTCATGGGGTGGAAAAGTAAATTGTAACTCTCAGCATAAACTTTGGGGAAATGTGGGTGTCATCGTCTAGCTGTGGACATGCAGCCTGATAATGGCACGACTTCAATTAGAGATGAGACACGAGTCGTTAAAGGAACAGTTCTCTATTTTCCCACATACCCCTAATGCAATCTGGCGTATCCATTCAAGTAGTTTCTGTGTGATTTGGTGAAGTTTCCAGGCTGTCTCAAAGGGCGGGGGTTGTTTTTGTGTGAACTATCCCTTTAATGCGTATGTGTATTGGAAACATGCATGTATGTGCGTTGGAAAACATGTATTCTATGAGTTTTCTGTACCACGAGTCTAATTTTAAAGGCTAAAACTGGTTTCTTCTTTAACTTCAATTATAAACTTTTGCAAGAATGATGGAGGAATATAAATATGAATATTATGGCACTTTTGTTATCAGCGGTGGTAACATCAAAGGTACAGAAACAGCTCAGACAACAAAGAATTGATTGTTTTTCTGAACTACAGGACCCTTGTCTTCTCTTCACCACCATGGAGCAAACTCAGACTTTGTTCTACTTTTATAAGTAGAATAAAGTCCAACGCAGCAGGATATGTGGCGAGTGATTCACCACAATGTCCTTTTTTATACATGTGCATGCTGTGTCTTCGGCTTTACTTGCATCGTTTCCATAACTGACAGGAAAAAATAGCACCCTACCGTCATTCTGGGCTCATGAACTTCTAATGCGGCTAAAGTGAATCATACACAACTCCTTGTTTGCAACAACCATCAGTGGGTATTTGCATTCCACACCTTAATGATCGATAATGACCAGCAAAGTGAATCACATCGGGCCGGGTTTCGCTGCAAAGTTGTCATTTCCACACTGGAAATAGCAGTCAAATAGTTTTTCCACCTTCGCAGACTGAGTGAATGGGGTCGTTCTCCCCTCGCACACCGGGGCCATGATCAAAATAAAATCATACAGCTCATTTCCATATGTTATGGCAGAGGACTTGGGGCTCCAAATCACTCCCCTCCCCCACCATTCTCACACGCATACAGCCTCCAATAGTCATTCATGACAATTTGATACTGACACAGATTACATTTCCAGCAACTGTGGAAATATATTGGACAAGGATTGAGGAATTTTTGGGATAGATGATAGAGCAATCTGCAGGAGTCATCTTCTACACAAATGTGCATCTATGTGGCACATTCCTAAAGAGTGTATGGCAACCTAAGCAGCATTCAGCCCCTAAAAGTTTGTAATTAGTGCATTATTGTGTACAAGTCATGTGCACAGTCGTGACAAACTGTAGGTGTTCAGAAACATCACTCATTCAACATGGCACATCCCTCCTCTCCTTTCACACACTGTCGCCTCTGAAGACCTTGTCTGTGACACCTACTCGCACGGAATGATTGATGTTACAAATTAAAGCAACGTACGGTGCTTTTTAAAGCATAGCAAGTAACTTAAATGGGCCCTATTTTAGGAATTCAAATTTTCCCCGTGTTGATATGTGACGGCAGCTGTGCGGTGAAGACGTTTAAATCTATTTTCTAAGTGCTTCAATTTAAAGTTATTGCATTTATCAAAAGATCGATCCATTTTCACAGGCAATTTCAAACTAACTCCAGTGAATGCGCCACAACTGGACACACCAATGTCACATTTTGTACTTCACCAAAAATAGTGTCTCTGCATGTAAAGTGATGCTCGGCTGTCCCGGTCAAACTGGCGCACATTGGTCACCCTGGCTAACCACCTCGATAATGTTAAGAGCAAACACTGAAAATGACTGATAACTAATAACGTTACATTTCATACGCACAATAAACTACTTGGTATGTTGAAAAGTATACCATGCCGAAAATCAAACATTTATGTCTTTTTAAAGGTATTTTTAAAGACTTCAAGTCATACACTGGGGATTACCCAACCTTGTAAGATTTTAAAGCCTGAGCATGTATTTAAACAAATATATATGTATAACTATCTATCTATCTATCTATCTATGTATCTGTTTGGATAGATACATAGATATCTATTTGGCTAGATGCATAGATAGATACATAGATATATAGATAGATATAATTTATAACTTTTTTTTAATGTTCCCATCTTCAGCCATAGTGTTGTGTATCTGAGAACAAAATTGTGATAACTGAATAATGCAGGACCTGTAAGGCCTTGGCTAACACTTATGCGGTTTTTACTTAAAGGTACTGTATGATAATCTATGAGAAATTTTGAAAGATGAACTTCGGGTATAGATGTATTGAAGTGGATATTCTGTGTATCATATTTGAACAGATGGGTTCAGATGCTCGGTTCCATGCGATCGCAGGGAACAGCAGGGATCATGCCCTTTAGTTTCGAGGTTGGAGCCGCTACTTCAGTACATCTGCTGCACTGATGTGTGCCTGCGTTGTTAATTTGCAGGGTTGATAGACCATGAGGTTCTGTGTTTCTGCAGGATTTATTGCTTTTACGCGCACAAATACACACACACACACACACACGCGCACACACAACCATGTCTGCACACTCCATTGGACATGAAGTGGAGTATAAAGCCTTTTGTCCGTAAACTGGTTGAAAATTAATTGGCATGCGATGTGTTGCTGAGCAGCCAGAGGTGTGTCAGCAGGCAGGGAGGCAGGCAGCAGATGTATGGACTGGGATTCGCCCAGCAGCTGCTCTGTAATCCCTAAATCTACAGGATGACCTTTTCCTCATCTGTCCTCATTTCACAGTCAAAATCACAGGCTGAGAACTTCAAAACTTAACTTTTTCTAATGAATTTGTCTTTGAGTGATGCTGTTTCTGTGCTTATGTTTAAGTCCTCCTTGCTGCTTTAAAGTGGTAATCCGTGAAATTGTTTTGTTTTGGAGGCATATTTGGTGACATGTTGGTGCCAAAAACAGGAACGCCTCACTTCCCGTTTCCTACCAGGACCTACCAGGCGCTGAGCGTTTGGAACGGCAAATGTAAAAGTTTTTCACGCAGTGCATTTCAGACCGCTGTTGTATTAAAACCTCAGGTAAGTTTTTGACTTTAAAGGGATCACCTGCAATCTGCTTACAGCCACAGCTCTTGCTGCAAAGAATATTGCTGTTTTGGGAGATACAGATGCGCGTAGCCAAAACTGTCAAATTGGGCCAACAGGGGTGTTTTGCATTTCTAAGTCACTCTCTGCGTTAGATTCAGATTTAGCACACGCTGCAACAAACACATGTATATTTTAGATTTTTTTTTTTTTTTTCCTGTGTGTCTATGTGTAGAGGGACCCTGTGTGAAGTTACTGCTACATCTGTGCAGTCATTCTGTCACCGCTCTTAGCTGACACACTGAGCATTTCTTGACTTTCTGGATGTCACAGCATTACACATCTGTCACCTAATTTTGTAGCATGTAAAATTAATAATAACATAATGTTCAAGTAGTGCAAATGTGTTGGAAGCACACTATCTGGAAGCTTTATCTCTTACGGAGGGCCAGGATAAGTTCAAAGTTGAGGTGTTGAAATTGAAATGTGCAAGTTGTATATCGAACTGTCTAACACCGTAAGAAATACGTGTAAAATATGTAATTTGTGCTTGAGTTGATTTTCTCTTTAAACCCTTAAACTCTGATTTCCCCTTAAATATCCCCATAAATATCTTCAAACTCCATATTCAATACAACAATGGCACATCACACTTAAGCTATTGTTTTATGGTTTAATGGCATCAAATAGAAAATATCTACATATTTTATGCATAATTTTGTACACATTTCCCTGTAATTCAACATATATGGTGTCTTTGGAAACCTTTGGATCTCCACTAGTATTTAAAATTAAAAATGTTGTGGGTTTGATTAAAGCTTGTCCATGCAGCAATGATGAACCCACCGCTGGAAGCAGCAGGGCTGAAGAGACGTTAACGATCTTTTTGAAAGACAGAGGTTAAAATCACTTTTTAATTGTCACCTGAAGGTGTGATAACGAACATTAATGAGAGAGATCCATTTATTAGGGGTCTAATGCAAAAATTAACCCCGGTAATTGTTTGCCAGACATGGATATGAGCCTCATACTTTATGGAGGCATCCGTATCACTGTCTAAAATGCCACCTCATCACATCTGCATCAGCTCAAATCAAACTCATTTGATCTTCTTCTCTGCCGCATCTGCATATCTATTCAGAGATTGCACAAAGTTTGGAGGACCAGAAAAAAGTGTCTTTAATAACATTAGAATGCTATCAGGGAAAAAGAGCAGCCTCGGAAATGAGATTATCCCCACAGAGCATTATTATGCATAAGTCCATTATCTGGTTACAGCGACACAGAAAGCAGCACCCCACATTAACATTCCCAATATAGGAGTGAGAAGCGCAGACATAAATCTCCGAGGACCTGAATACCTAAAGGTTAGCAAATCAAGATAATCTCTAGCATGTTGATGCTGAGGATTTCGGGAAATGGAATTTTGTTGCGAAAACCCCCCTACCCATTTTATGAAAACCTCACGCTGAATGTTACCTCTTGACTTTTAAAACTTCCCCAAAGTTTATATCTGGCACTTAATATGAGCTTTTTTGTGTGTGTGTGTTGTTTATCTCGCTGTCATTGGGCTCGAATTAACTTTTCAAAGAGCTGTTACACAGTGTGCGTTAGGGAGAGTAAAATATCCCAGTAAACCAACAGTTTTACAGAAGTGGTCTCATTTGTGGGGAAATGCTTTGTTTGTCCTTAAAGGGTTCGGATTTTGATTTTGAGTCGACTCCCAGACTCAGCGAGGCTCTTGGAGATGTGACAACTACTGCAGCTCCTGCATCGGCTTCACCAGAAAAGCCAGTTCCATTAAAAAAAAAATTGTAATAAATAAATAAAAACAGAAAAAAAAGCTTTTCACTTAAGTTTTTATCAGCTATGTGTTTTCAGAATTTATAAAATTATTGTTTCTCAGCCATGCGGAACGGGCTTATTGTTTATTAAGTGGGTGGATCAAAACAGCCAATGCATGTTTCATTTAGCTATGGAGGAAAGTTTATGTTCCTACTGCAGGCAAGTGGAATGAAAGCCAAAATTGTTCATTAAAAACCTAATGAAAGGCCTAACAATTGCACTCCAACTAGCCCAAGTCTTTAACTTTAAACCAAAATTTTTTTAAATTTAATTTCATTTTATAACAGACAACAGTTAGCACATATTTGCATCACATTGCAATGATTTAAAAATTAGCACCACATACATCACACAGTCAATGTGCAGCCTGAGGACAGTGGGGTTGTCTCTTCAAAGTCTCTTAAAAAAAAAAAAAAAGATGTTAACTAATAGTTTGACCCTTAGTTTAATGAATTGGTTCCATGCAGCACCTGCTGATTTCACAGTAAAATCCACACCCAGGAAAAAACATCATAAGCTCAGCAATCAATAAGGCTTTAATGGTGGGGGGTTGTTTGTAGTGAAGAGGAATACCAAGCAGGCAAGCTACTGTAAGTCAGCAGTTGTGCTAAATGGAGCAGAAACGCTCAGTTAAACACACCAAAAGTGTAGCTCCTCATTTTGGATCCAGAGTGAGTTCAATGAGAATATTTTATTTTCACTTTTCGCTTTTTCATTTTTTTTTCTTTCTTGGCCTGAATCAGCTGTGGGGGAAAAAAAAAAAGCTCTTGGAGAAATAAGCTAATCCAGTGCTTAGGCCTCCCCCTGAGACAATCGACTGTAAATAACAGCTGGCCCTGATAGTGACAGCGCCGCTAAAATGTAGTTTTGAAGTGCATCTGTCCTGACTGGAGCTGTCCTTACTTGTCAGCGTAGGTCAGTGCCGTCTACATGCTGCCAGCTCTGAGGTCCTCTGTTTGTCCTCTCTTGGGTTGTGCACTGACTGATGGCCCGGTGATAGATTCTGTCAACACGACAGTCTGGAGGTTAGAGAGGCCTGTTAAAGAAAAAAAAAATAGGAACTTTGAAATGCCAGAAAAAGCCCGGTGTCCGCCCAGGTAATACACCGCACCCTCATTGTCCTCGATGTGATGAAGTTCGTCATCCTATTTGTCCGTCTGTTAGAGTGCATTATCTCAGACATTATAGATCCAAGTATGCCAAAAACATCTGGAGAGATAGCACTGGATTACCCTGCTTTAAAATGTGCACCAACTGGCTTAATGAGGGTGCCAATTAAAATGTTTTAACTCAGACACTATCAGTCCCCTTTTGTTTCAATAAATCTTGGACAGATGTTGTTTTGGTGCTATGTTCTGGCACTAAAAACAAAAATAAACAGGTAAGACTAATTGAAACGTCAAACTTTAAGACTTTGAGCGGTCTGTTAGATCCCAGTTTTACCCCTGTACAGATTGTCTGGACCGGCTCTTGGTCTAAAGGGTCCAAACCTCAAGCCTCAAAGCGTTTACCCCTAATCTTCCCGTAGAGGTTTGTTTAAGCTGAGCATCTACCCTGTTTCCCCCGGGGCCGCACCTGCCTAAACGGCCCTCGAGACGGATACAAGCAACATTCACACTCTTACAGATCTGTACACTTGTCATTTTCTTGGTTTAGTTTAGTGTCTTGGGTAAATAGCCACAAGGATCGGCTAATTTCAATGGCTAGAGTAACCCTTACGGAGACCTTTAGAGCGTTCTATACACTACAACCCAGTCCTTTATTGTCAAAGTCCCCAAATCCATTCAGTGTTCCAGCTCCATAAAGGCAATGCAAACTTAGAGAAATCCAAAATCGAATTTAATCCTCAGCTGGTTGGAAATAGAGGTTAGTTCTCCGTACTAGGGTCACTCGTTCCAGCTGAGGTTTCTCTGAAGTCCCTCTGATGGCGATATAGTCCACAACTCCTACTCCGGGGTCCGACCACGAAGGAAGAACCCCGATGGTTCTAAAACATGTATTTTTATACTCTTTCTCTCTTTCCCACGCACACACACAGACACACGAACACACACACACTCTCTTCCCCCCTCCCCTCCAGCTCCTTCCAGGATTACTTCATGCTCTGGCTGGACAGGGCCGGTTGGCCGTCATGAGTCACGTCTTCTTTCAGGCCTCACACAAACCTCTCTCAGCATATTATTACATTTGATTATTTCTCTTGGTTACATTCATTGCCTATATTCATCATCGCTTTTGATTATTATCACCTTAACCATTTTCAGCATTTCAACATTACATAGCATTGCAGTATCCGTCATAACTATTATTCCATATGGAAAGTTTAATGGAAAGTCCCATACCACTGGTGTCCTATCTGAGGAAACTTGGAATTATGATGCATGTTTTGGTACAGTCTGGTATTGTCCTGATTGCCCAGATGATATTGTAGTTAAAACCTTAAATATGGTATCTGAGACACAACTGGTGAAGGTCTGATGAAACTTGGAGAGAGGGAAGACACATTTTGGCACTTAATAATTTATTTGCATCATAAAGAAATATCATAAACACAGCACAAGGGAAAAAATAAACAAAAGCCAATATAAAAAATGCAAGACAGCGTTTGCAGGTGAAGTTTTAAGACACACAGGCCCTATGGGCTCATAGAAAGTACCTCACCTAGAGGTAGTAAAAAAGGAGCAATAGAAATAAGGAGTAAATAAATACGTACACGAAAACAATGAAAAATAATTAAAACAGGCAGACACATTCAAATGAAATTCAAATGTATTTTGATATGTAAAACCATTTCAGTGATTGTCCTGAGGATGCCATACCAAAAGGTCAAAATTGCTAATACTGAAAGGCCACTGTTACACCACAATAAAAGTGCGCAGGGAATTAAATGGATGTGCAGGGATGATGAATTCTTATTCCTGATTGGCCAAAGTGGTGCTTGCATCATTGCTGGATGACACCATGTTTCATTTGTTGTAAATTGTGTAAGTAAGAGTACAAGAGGATTGGCTCAGAGCCTTACATGTGACCGGTCACCATAGTTTGTCTTGTTGACACTGACAGACATAGGTTTCACTGACAAGATGGAGGGATTTATCTCTAGTTGTGCTGTGGCGTCATCACTGGAAATGTTTTGACAGTGAGTGACAGCAACTTTGTCACAGCTCAGCAACGCCCTGCCCGCCCAATTGTCACACCTCAGCGGCGGCATGTCCATTTAACATTTATTTATCAAGCTCTAATTGAAAGTCAACACATTTATTGCCTCATGCTGAGATAATGATTGTAATTGTCACAAATGATTAATCACTCCAAATTGTTGGTGCCAGTCATTCCCTTTGAGTTTTAACGGAGGTCACTCGATGCTGCCAGTGTTTTGAGGAGAATATAAGACAAATCAGCCTGCAAGCGTGTTATTTATCCGACCAGAGAATAGTCGACAAAAAGGTAATTACAGGGTACAGCTACATGCCATTAGAGCTGGGATCCATCACGGATGAAAACATGAACATTGTTTTCATTGTTTTTAATAAACGGATCTTGCGCGCGGTCTGCAATATTCATCATAAAACGGGATGCTGGTGCTTTACAGTCCCTCTTGGTCCTGCCTTGGAGTGGGAGACAAATTCTGAATAGGCTGTCTTTTCTCTTTTTTTTTTTTCCTCAACCACATTCAGTTCAGTTAAGCTGTCAGCAGAAGATGCGCTTGTGCAATCGCCGGCGCGCACACGCACGCACGCACGCGGCTCTGTCATTCTGCGTGGGTTATTGGGATGTTCAGCATCGTCTTGGGACTGTACCGCTGCTCAGGAATTTCTGGCACAGTAGCAGGATAAATTAGTGGATTTAAAACAGATCAGTAGGTTGTTTTGTTTTTTTACAAATCGACTGGGTGAAAAAAAAGTTAACTGCGGATTTTCATTTGACTTGGTGACTCTTACCGGCGCTCCACCTGGAATAACACGCAGCATCTCATCTGTAAGAGGCTCTGGACTACATTTGGGGAAAAGTTGACCAAATAAATCCACCTTTGAAAACGCGACAAGCCTCTTTACCAAACCTTTACTGCCAGTAAAGGACAGCCAGCGCGCAAGGTAAGCCCGTCATTGTCAATACTGATCAGCTGCACATACCCACCACTACACATTTGCTTCCAACTTTGAGGAGCGTGTGAGAAAAAAGATGCCTTACTTTATTCCTTTTCACAGAAGTTTTGGCCATGAACCAAACCGCAGGCGCGACAAATGCGTACCGCAGATGCTCGAAGGGAGGAAAGGTAAGAAAGTCAGATTCCCAGAAGTTTCAACCCCTGAGTTGTTGCCTCGCTCTTTCAGTCGTGCTGCAGAAACACAAGCAACCGTGGCGGCACGTTTCGTGATTGACATCGCAGTCTGATATTGAGTAGTCATAAATAAATGGGTATTGAGCTTTGCATGTATGCGCCTTGGAGATGTCATACGCGCAAAAGAAAAAAAAAAAAATCAATGCAGGATACAAGCCTCTTGCTGCCATAAATCATCCCGCTGTAGGAGAGGTCACCGATCAGTCTCCAAGCA